>JANFQY010000025.1:0-184211 GCA_025592935.1 Aspergillus ostianus | reverse complement strand
CGGTGGGTGGACCGCAGGATCCCGGAGGCCACGGATACTGGCTACGTCTGTACAAGCTCACCTAAGGGAATACCAAGCGCGGAGAGACAATTCAGAGACCAAGAAGAATTCACTTGCTGATAGCCTCGAGGGAAATGGGTGACCCAAGCTGGTAGCGTCTGTGGGTTTTCCAGCACTCGTCATGATCAATCGATACTGCACAGATGAAAAATCAAACAAAAGCAAGAGTATGGAGGCACCAGCTGTCGTAGAGGTCGATGTATCAAATGGCGGTCATATTCGCCGCTTAGAGTTTACGGGGTTCAAAGCGTAGTTGATTGTGCTTCTTGTAGCTGGTATGGGAGCGCGAATGGAGATGCCACTCTTATTGGTGTGAAATTTGAACACCTGCAAGGCAAAAAGCGTTAAACCCGAATTATTTTGCTCTATGAAAAGCCGGCTCATCCTTGAAAACGCGCAGTGTTACAAGATGCATTACATTCCTTGGTTGCAGGGGTAATGAATGCAAAGTCCTGACTAGATTACTTCCAATATGCAACTCGATTCACTAGTGTAAAAGTCAGACACGAACCAGTATGACGGGACTAAATATCACTCCAACTTATTTTCCTGCACTCTATATGTATTTGGAATATAGTTTCATGTATGTTCTCTCTTGCTGAGCATCTGTGGCTCAATGCTTCTATAACGTGAAATTCATTTGCCGGGAAGCTGCTTCCTATCCGAATTATACTTTGCCCCTTACTTATATGGTACTGTTCAAGACGCTTGCTCCTAGTCCTGCGAAGCGGTGTGGAATGTTTAATTCGGCGCGTATTGCATTCCTGCCAGGATCCTTACTTCTCCTTGCCAAAGTCAGTTCGGTCTCTTGCCAACGTAATGGGTAAATATTGACAATTAGAGGTGGAGGTGTGCTCCCTGCTCTCTATAGGAGCATCGGGCCAGAAGCTTTGCCAATGTGTTGCGGTATATATAGACTTTCCCGTAGCCAATATATTGTTATCACTTGACACCGACTGTCCTTATTTTAAGCCTGACACTACAAACTATCTCTCCCCTCCTGTCCGTGGTGAACCTCTCTTCAACGGATTTCGTGAAATGGCAGAATACGAAGTCACTGCTTCTCCCAGAAGCGCTGGGACTACCAAACACATGGGCCAACAGTTAACACCCGACAACAAAGATCCATATACAAGCGCCTGGAAATCCTTTTCCAAGTATGCGTCCTTTGATTGTGAAACACAGCAACAATGGTGGAATGACAGCGGCGCGCTTATTGCACGCTTTCTCAACATAACAAATCCGGATATCCATGAACAGTATCAGTATCTACTCTTCACGAGAGAAGTGATTATTCCAGCACTTGGCCCGTATCCGCCTATCCGACGCTGCTGTATGAATGTCACAGAAGTCGGAATCGAGCTTAGTCTCAACTTCCAGGGTCCTGGAAAGCCAGTATTTAGGGTCAGTGTCGATCCTGTCAGCAAGGTTACTGACACACATATGGATCCCTTGAACATTGATACAGTCAACGGTATGGTTGCGCGGCTAGCCGCCATTGGCTTCAAAGGCTTTGATCGCACACTTCATTATCACTTTATGCGCGAGTTCTGCATGCCCGAGCAAAGCATGAAGACTTACCAGCAAGATAGTGGAGAGGCCAAGGCATGGTCACAGACAATCCTTGGATTTGACTTCAAAGACGACAATGTGGTAGTTAAACAGTACGTCTGGACCAGGCATGCGGCTCGCGCTTCTGGACTACATCCGCATGCCCTCATCCGTCGCGCGATTTCGCGAGTGGACGACCAGATGCGTTGTTCCGCGGCCGTCAATATCGTACTAGAGTACATGGAGACATTAAACGCCGATAAGCCTGTAAGGTTCTTCAGTTGGGACTTGATCGACCCTTCCAAATCACGACTGAAGCTTTACGGCACTGCAGATCAATGGTCCTGGGCCAAGGTGAGAGAAGTTTGCACGCTTGGAGGGAAGCTTCGCGGGCCGGTGACTGATCGCAGTATTGGCCTCTTGAGGAGGCTCTGGGAGATCTTGGAGCTTGACGGAATTACGCCATCAATGCCATTCACATGGAACTATGAAATCCACCCTGGCCAAACCTACCCCGATGTTAGACTCTACTTTGCGATTTGTGACCGAAGTGACGAAGAAGTTGCACAGGCCGTGTCACAGTGGTTCGAACTTCTTGGATGGCATGAAACTGCAAGCTCATACTCGGATACTCTGCAATATCTTCAGTAAGTGATCTTCTGTTATCGTTTCTCCTGGAGAATAAATCAGCTGATGGGGATGCTAGGCCCAATCGGGACCTCAGGAAGACCAGCACTGCGCACACATGGTTGTCGGTTACAGTCACAGAGAAAGGCGTTTACACATCCGTTTACTATCACGCCTTGGGAAATGGGCCGGACAATCATAAACTCCATGAACAATGGCCTTGAACGGACACACGGATGGATGATTTGGCTCCTAGATCAAGGTCCCCGTGGAAGATCGATGGCATTGGTGTTTAATGACGGAAATTCAAGCTTAAAGGAGAAAAGAAACAGGGGAAACATGTGTGGGGCAGGTAAGCAGGGCTTCCATTACCGTCTTAGCCAGCAGCACACCCCCCTTCGGGTGTTGATTGCTTCATCTTAACGATAATTTTCATCTCGATGATAAATTTTATGTCATTCAACTTTCGATGAATTGAGCCACGATCAAGTAAACAATAGAGCTTTATACACGGGATTTGTTCCGTATACAATTAGATTAGTTTCCAACCAATCTGATGTTCATCTTGTATATAGAACCTCACAATTTCAAGTTTGACTAATAACTTTCAATCGTTTCCGAAATACAACAGGCTATGAGCCCGAAAGCAATCGAAGAAACGCTTCGCGTGGGTGTGCAGCCCGGTGCCGTAGCCCGTTATGCCGGGGTGTGACACCTGGCAACCGAGAATACCAGATTTCAGGGCAGTTCCAAAGATCTCCACCGTATTTCAATAACTACTCTGCGACACATTGTGCCATCCTCGGGTCGAATGTTTCTCCGCAGGCCCTGTAAAGCATGGATATCCGATTGCCAGTCTTATAGTTGATCTACCGGTGTGGCGCGGTCAATCAACTCAGAACGTGAAACATTAATCTAGGAAGCAGTTACAGCGGGAGAATAGAGCCAATAAGGCCAGTATGTTGGGAATTATCTTAGGGATGGAAGAAGCTCAGATTAAATGCGGTCCACCACTCGTTGGCCTTTTCTTATCCATCTAGTAGTCCTTGTCCCTTGTAATAGTATTTTTGAAAGGTCAGTGACTTTGTCCTACGCCTTTTAGAATATATCTCTTCAAGATCTGTGAATAAGGCAGGCAAGGAGGTGCTAAGAAAACAGAAGGCAACATTAATATGATAGACCAACCAATATTAAGGGTTCCAAATATCAAACGAAGGTATGCAATAATATACATACCTAGTTAGTGACGCACAAGGTTGCCCGCTCGCGTCTGGTTACTCTTTCACCGACGGAATCAAACTGGCGACGCCAATACTAAAAAGAAACCGGAAGTGAATATAGACTCATCAACATTACCAAAGATCTCTACTGAATAGGGGAAAAGAAAAAAAAAAAAAACGACTAGCATTTTACGAACCAATATAACATACAATTGATATGCCAATTCAAGCCGAGATAACGAACTCGCCGGGCTCTAGAGATATTTAGTGAAAACAATACTCCTTACTCCCATTCCCATCCCTCAGGGTCCTGATGCTCGCGTCTCTGGCGTGTTCGACGTTGTCCATGACGTCACAGACGGCGACGTTTTGTACTTCGCGGGAGATTTTCTGTACCCGATACTTTCCGAGATTGCGGGCCATATTGACTGAATCTTCTTGGCTCAGAAAATTTAAGTTTGCGCTCAACTGCTGCTTGGACGTCGATCGGCTGGATTGCACCGTTTCCTGTAACAATGCTTGTACAAGATACGCTTGCGTATAGATCCTTCCATACCCTGCCGAATCTGGCCATAGCAGATGTCATTAAATGGTGCCTTTGGTGTTGGCAAGACTATTGAGCAAGCGTGCATCTGTTTCATCAGAGCACCTAATTTAAATGGGCGACATTCACGGCAATCCGGGTTCGACAAAACTTTGCATCTCGAGCGTTCACAGGCCAGGTCGTGAATCATTAAATTCAGTGGACCCACGATACTCTCGATACAACGCTCTCTTTGTTCATTCAGTCCCTCTATTATCCTAATGAGCAGGGATTTCACAGCATTGTTAGGGAGAACTACCGATTATATGACCAGGAATTGGGAGGCCATATGATTGAATAGGCATTTGAGACAGTTGAACAGCCTTCAAATAGATATACTTCCAGATACGGTCCTGACGAAAGACCCAGGCGCTCCAAAGTTGGAGCATCCAGTCACGGATGCCATCGGCCGATCGTAGTGTACCAATTTCCGGCACAAATCTATCTGCGAAAATTTGTACGGTTGAAAGACAATCATAGTAGTCGGTCAGAACACCAACTTTTGCCATCATCTCAATTTTTAGAGTGCGCGGCAAGGCAGAGAGTGTCGACAGTAGAAGATGTTCATTAAAATCAAGAACGTTTCTGTGTCCCAACCCTCGATCGGGATATTCGGAACACGGGAGAAGCGACTGTCAGATGCTTTGCAGAGACCTGAAAGCGCACCTCTTCGTTCTTTTTGTCGTCTTTGTTCTGGCTGGGGTTGTTGCTGGAGGCGTCGACATGGCCCTTACCCTCGATACCGCCTCCTTCGGCCTCTCCGGTGCCCATTTGTTCATGATTGCTCTCAGTTTCGCTGTCCGCATCTTCTGACCCCGATTCGCTCGATTGTTGGAACTTTGAAACCGCAGATGGCGCGTTTGGGCTCCGTAGTATTATGGTCACCTCTCCATCCGGGTCAAGTACGTAGGAGCTTTTCTTGATGAATGAAGACGCGTTACCCATTCGAAGAACGGGTTTTCTGATTGCGAAAGTTGTTTTAATGCAAATTGATTGATTTTTCTACGGATTCTCTGATCGTGAAATCTGCTCGAATGCAACTTGATGGTTTTTCTAATTAATTTTGAAAAGATTAACGTCCTGCTTGCATAAGTGCCTTGGAGCTGCGATGTAACTATCACAAACCGCCCTCGAAAAGGGGCAACCGAGATTAATTTTTAATTTCCACAGTTGACCTGTTGTGTGCTCCTCGATTTACCCCTTGGCACATTTGAAAGATCTATCATGCTGGGTCTGCGAGGGTGGTAACTGTTCTTGGATGAAAGTTTGAAGATCTCGGATTCCTGATCGACCACAGTCATTATCCAACTAATTTCAATTCTATAGGACACTTCGCCGAGGAGGATTTGCCGATAGAAGAGGCTCTAGTCCGGGATCGCCCTTCTCCATCGCCCGCCGATAAGCCTCCCTGTTCCCCACTCGCTGCAGATAGGAGACGACATTAGGGTACGGGTCCAGACTCAACTCGGCGAACATTCTTCCCGTGGTCAAGGGGAAGAACACCAAGATATCCGCCGCGGTGAACTGGTCGCCCCCGACATACGGGAACTTGCCCAGCTGCTGCTCCAGAGCGGCCATGCTGCGATCGAATCGTTCCTGACTGACATTGGGCCGCGAGCCGTCGTCTGGCTGTCCGGCAAGTTGCTTCATCATGACGCCCATGAAAGACGGCATCATGCCTCCGTTGGCATGGTGCAGCCAGAACAGATAGTCGGCGTAGTTCGGGTGGTCCGGCTGCAGCACCAGGCGGCCCTTTCCGTACTTGGTGAGGATGTCTTCGAAAATGGCGTTCGACTCTGCCAGGATGATCGGTCCGTCTTCGATGATAGGGGCGGTGCCGGCGGGATGGAGTTCGCGGTACTCCTGAGGCGCCAGCATAAACGGGGGTTGGCGGTTGTATGACTTCAGCTCATAGGGGATGTTCAGCTCCTCGCACAGCCAGATGATTCGCTCGGATTGGGAGATCCGAAGATGGTGGATGATGATCTTGCCGGCCATTGTTGCGTGGTATGTCGTTGTAATCTTTCCGGACGGGAGGGTTACCACAATTTATGTTCTTTCCAGGTGCGGTCGTACGACGAACCTGACTAATTGGAAAAGGCCACGGAAAGTGATGGGCGAGATGTGGATATCTTCTCACTACTTTTATGGAGTCGTCATCCAAAGCTAATTCGGTAATTATGTCATTATTCAGGTGCATAAGTTCGGCACAAGTTATGCTCGGTCCCTGTGTTCGCCTGAATATTCAGGCCTCCGACCATCTTACCTGCGTCATTCGTATGGATCTACCTATCCGTATGCCCGGGCTAGTCCCTAGCATTGGAGTCTCATAGAATTTACTTACTATTTATCGCCAACAGTAACAACGCCCATCATTTCACTCGTCGATGAGGGTTAATAGCCATAAAATCCTTAGTCCGGCATAGCAGATAGAGACGGATACATGCGGATCACTTGGCATGTTCCCCTTTCAATAATGTTTTGTGGCCGGGTAACTTGAATCATAACAAAGCAAATTCGAAAGGCCGAGGGCGTCAAGCTTGTTGTGTATACTCGAGACACCTGAATTGCAGCTGCTGGCTCGAAATCGGAATCTATTTTTAGGTATCCCAGTCGACTACTAAATCTGTTTGTTTATTTTGCATCACGTCGAGAAAGGCAGTTCGGCTGGCATCGAGTCCCGAAATACTTCGTACAAATGAATGACTAAAAATTCCATATTTGAGATAGTAGAGGAAAGAAAATGATATTTTAGCCCATTCATCGGCTGCGGTGAAACTGTATAGCTGACCCATCAATCGTCATGCCACATGCCCACGAACGGAAAGATATATATATATTCATCAGATATCCAGGCGAGCAGAATATGCAGATAACGAATTACGTGGGTATAGTGAGTAGCCATTGCAGAGAATATGGCATGATTATGATCCTACTGTGAATTGGAAACAGCATTTCAGGCAGACATTAACTCTGTACCTTTGTTGAAATATTGCCCGGGCAAAATCACGGGGAGTTCCGCATCGGGCAAGCCGTGCGGACAGCGGCGGGCAAAACCGTGGAAAGACCCGTGGGATCCCCGCCTGACAGCTGGCCATTCTCACCGCCTACCGCATACATCTAAAGACGAAGCATCCCCCCTAAGCGACTGCCACAACGCAACCTGGAACTGTTTCTGTTTTGCCTGTTCGGGCTTTTCTCATGGCAATTCTCCTAGCCAGTTTAGTTTCGCTTCCTGAACATTGTTATTGAAAGGTGCAAAGCAACGGATCAATCCTTCCCTTGTCTCGTATATGACCTCCCCAGTATCAGCCCCAGGACTCCCCGTACCGCCGGTCTAGGTCCTGCTGATCTGCATGGTTGCCTACCCAGTGTGGCCGCGATTGTCAGCACCAGATTGCTCAGCCGAGATACCTTACAGCCCGCCAGACCAGTATAACGTCCGGTGACGATGCTTGCTGAAACCGAAATCCAGGCCCTGGATGCCGACCTGGCCTCAGTAGTGCGTCAGAACGAACAGCATCATGACACCCTGCAGATGCTCCTCCAGCGCTTCCATCTCCTGCTCGACGATTATAATCGGTTGAAGAGTGACTATGAGGAGGAGAAGGAGTCTCGTGAGAAGTACAAGAAGCTGGCAAGGGGACAGGTATGATGGAATGAGCTGGACGGGTTGGATTAGGGGCTGACTATAGTCTAGGAGCGGAACCCGTTTGTTCTGGTACTGGTTGATGGCGATGGCTGCCTGGTAAGCCTTTCTTTGGCTTCGCTTGAAATGCCATAGCTAATGAGTGCAGTTCAAGGAAAACCTTGTGAAGGCTGGCAGTGACGGTGGTATCACCGCCGCCAGACTCTTGAGCGATTCCATCAGAGAACAGCTGCAGGACCGACTCGGAAGCCAGGCCGATCAGTGTCGTATCATGGTTCGTATCTATTCAAACGTCCTCGGGTTGTCAAAGTCGTTGGCCCGAATCGGTCTACTGGGGAACGAGGCCCGGTCTCTGTCACCGTTTGCCGCCAGTTT
The DNA here is from genome assembly GCA_025592935.1 of Aspergillus ostianus. NCBI lineage: Eukaryota > Fungi > Ascomycota > Eurotiomycetes > Eurotiales > Aspergillaceae > Aspergillus > Aspergillus ostianus. The sequence continues at coordinate 176,146 of JANFQY010000025.1, read as the reverse complement.
TACCCGGTCGCAGGACCTGTTTGACTATGTCGACGCGGGGGATAAGAAAGAGGGTGCTGACCATAAAATCAGAGGTAACAGTTCAACAACCATCAGTGATATTCCCATGGCTGACAAAAGCAGAAATGTTCCGGCTGTTTGCTGATAATAGTCAATGCAAACATATCTTCTTTGCGGGTTGTCACGATGCAGGATATCTGTCTATGTTGACGCCCTATCGCGGCAAATCCAATCGTATTACCTTGATCAAAGCCGCCTCGTTTCACCCGGAGTATGCAAAGCTTGACATTCCTGTCCGGGAGCTGCCTGCCGTCTTCATGAATTCTAATCTAGCGGGAACCCAAATCGGTAATGGTAATGGTCATGTTGGCGTTGGCCCCGCGTTTAACAATCCCGTCGGCCCAAAGAATGTGCCAACCGCGTCCTCGAGACTGATCTGCAAGCACTTTCAAAAGGTGAAACCCTCAGACCTTCGTGATATGACCCGCAATTAACCATAGACAGGGTATTTGCCGATATGGTAACGAATGTATGAAGGTTCATATAATGCCTAACCAGCAACTGTCTCAATCAAAAAACTACGTTCCACCCCCGATGCAGTCTCCCATTAAACCCCGAGACGATGCGTACTATTACAAAAACCTTCCAGGTACGTGGGGCAAATACAAAGATCACATCGCAGTGAACATCGACGACGACCGCATTGATAGCTACTATCCTTTCCCATCCACAGACGCCTGGGACTCCTATAACCGGCGCATCAAACAGCATAAGCTGTGCAATAGACACCAGCTCGGTGGGGACTGTGACAACCCCACCTGTGAGTTCGACCATGGTCCGGCGGACGAGGATTGCCTTCACGTCATGCGGTACATCTTAAGGCAGCATGTATGCCCCAGGATGGGGCGCTGCCGATCCATCAAATGCTACCTTGGCCATATATGCCAAAAGGACGGCTGTCGGGGGACCAAACCGTGCAAGTTTGGTCGCCATGCACACACTCTCAACCTGAAGGTCATGCAATGGGTACCGCCCGTTGAGCAAGCCGAGAATAGTAGCGAATTTCTCGACCCAAGCGACCCTTCCGACCGATCTGTCGAGGAAAACTCCACCACCACTACCGACGACCCAACTAGTCCGTCGTCTTTACTCGACGGGATTCTTATCACCTAGTGCCGCTAAGAGCTATGAACAAGGACACTCTCCGACTACAACCTGCGCGCTACTTGAATCTCATACAACAAACATGACACTTTGCAACTATGCCGACTCGACCAACCTATGACCGTCTGCCTTATCGCGTGAAACACGGAGCTAATGTGTTTCGCCTACAGCGGTCCAACTACCAGGACACATGGCAGTATAAAACATGATTCTAGTAGGAATCGTCAAAACCCCAAAATAACACAACAACACATGGTGAACTTGGAAGCTGGAGAGGGGATAATTAATCGATGGATGGGCGAATGAGCGAATGGACGGATGGACAGATTGATGGATGGATGAAATGATTGCCTATTTCAAATGGTCTACAAAGGATTACTGCCTTACGCAAGTAATCATCAGGATTAGCATACGATTTTCCAATGAATTGTCTTTGGGTTCTTAGATACTTGTCGCAGTTCCTGCTTGTCCCGTTCTAGATTAAATTAGACCAACATTCCTGATCGAAAGCCGAAGCCGAAGACGAACGACAAATGATCGATGATATGATCGTGGTGGTTCATGCCCAGCCAGCCAAGTTCGCGTCCACGACCAGCCACGTCGGAAAAAAAAAAAAAAAGAAAAAAGAAAAAAGAAAGAGGGAGAGAGAGAAAAAAAAAGCACAGACACCCAAGAAACGCCCATTCAGCCCACGACGCAGGAAATTGTTTAGTAGACTAGGTTGAATGCCACATTCACGCCGCTGACGACTGTCCATCTGTGTTGATTTGTTTTTTTTACGAGGCCGTAGGACTGTTGCGGGCGTTCGGATGTTGATACCCCGAGGTAATGGGTAGGGTGAGGATGCCAATGCGAACGGGAATATGAATAGCGAGGGGGAATAATGAGTTTTTTTTTTCTTTTTTTTTTTCTTTTTTTCTTACTAAACCCAAACAATGCCGAACTGGTCCAGTTGCAACTAATTTGAAATAGTCAACTACGATTTAAGTTCAGAAGGGGTTGATGAAACGGCACAGGTTGGACCGGTTCAGACTGGATGTCGGATCCCGGGGGTAGAGACGAGTCGCGATTATGTTCACAATTTCTTATTCTCTTTGTCTTTGAGCCCCTACGGTTACATGGCCTCCTTGGCGTACCACCAGCCAGAAGTCTTCTCGTGCGCCGCGAGGGCCAAAGACAGAGCGAGAGCACATGCTCGGCAAGCCCTAGCGCCAAGGCCGCAATAAAGTGAGAGATTAAGTAGCATTAAAACCCCCACTAGGCCACTAGATTGTATCCCATGTCAGACCTCGAGCTAACTGCTGTACTACGGACTTAGACCTCATTCAGTTAGGCCCACATCAAAGTCTCGTGATGGTGGTACAGAAACCCCCTCTCGCTACTCCTTATTGCTGACCGTTTCAGAAAGTGGCACATTGAAGTCAGCTAGGCATACTGACTTCATGATGTAGGCCAACGGGGATCTCCTAGGAACACGATCCTTGGACTATCATCGCACACTTCCATGACGAGCGACGATGTCAGACTAGACATTCGCAGACTCTGGTTCAGTTGGGCGGAAGTTTGATTCCCGACGGACGGGAAGAGGGATAAAGAAGCGAACAAAGAACGGTCGGGGGAAGGCGGGGGAGAAGTAGCCTCTTTGGGGAATTTTCGTGACATAGGGTTGGTTGGTTGGCTGGGATGGCGTCGCGGACCGGGGTCATAACAGGGTCCGGATATAGGGGCAACGGCCCCAGTAGACAGGAAAATCCCAGTGATCCTGGGGAAGTGGGGGAAGGTGGATGTAACCCTGTAGCTACGTCGACCTGACATGGGGTCTCATGATGGGCTGCGAACAGGCCGAACAGGCCTGAGAGTTCCTGTCCGACCGTGGTTGAGAGCCCTGGAGGCCCAAGGGGATGGATCCGCTGGAGAAGGAGGGGAAAGGAGAGCCAGATTGAACTGGACTGAACTGGACCTTTTTTAATTTTTCATATGGGACGAGGGCCAAGAAACGGGAGGGAAATGCGCTGACAGCCAAGACCGAAGGGAATAATTCTGACAGATTTCCCCAGTAGTTAATTTTATGGGGAGAGCAAATACTCCACACAGCTGGTGATACCTAGTCTCACGACTAACGACGGGTACGTGCTCGTTGTGCAACCACCATCTCAAGCCCTGGCCCTCGACGACGCGTCTGATGCTACTGCTCGGGCTCACGAATTCCCCATGTGGAGAGATGCCATCCCAAGGCTTAAAACCAAAGCCAAGTAGCCATTCAACCGGAGAGAAGCGCGGGGAGAACCAGGGAATACGAGAGCAAAGTTGGCAAGACCGTCAAATCACACCGAGACTCCAAGCCGCTTGCTGTTTGGTGGCGCTGCGCCAATGCCGGACCAGTCCAAATTGAATCCGATCAAGTTCAAATCCATCAGGCGACGCAGTGAATGCTGGACGGTGAATGGAGTCAGGACTGCCAGACGCGGTCCATGTGCCTTCCCCGGTCCCTGGTCCTCTTCCCTCTTTTTATTTCTTTCTTTTTTACCTTTCTGATAATTTCAATTTCAGTTCTCATTTAAATCCCCTCCCCTGACCGGTACCCCGTATTCTGTTCCTTCCTTCCTCCTCCTCCTCTCGTCGGATGTGATCACTTTCTGGCTGGCTATCGTCTTCTCGACAGCTGGTCGCCGTCACAATGAAGAAGTTTTACAATGTTTACTTCCTTTGTAGCTTCATCACCTTGGGTGAGCTTCCCTGATCAACGTTCATTCGTCCGTCTGAGTCTCTTGCTGACCCCTCACAGGTGGTGGGCTCTTTGGTTTCGATATTTCGTCCATGAGTGGTAAGCTGTCGCCCTGACGACTCGATTCGTCGCGCTTGCTGAACTGAGCAGGTGTGCTTGGAACGAATGCCTACATCAACTATTTCCAGGTCGGATCTGGCCAGTACAAGCAGGTACGCGCGTCTACACCTCCATGAAATTGAATTACGCTCACCGATCGTCTGTTGTAGGGTGCCATCACTTGTGCCATGCCGTTTGGTTCCCTCGTCGGTGCCCTCAGCTCCAGTTTCATTGCCGATAAATACTCCCGTGTCTATGCCATTCAGTTCTCGTCGATTTTGTGGATCATCGGTGCAGTGTATGCTATTCTCGCCCCTCCGAGGTTCTGTCGCTGATTACCTTAGCTTCCAATGCGCTTCAAACGGTATTGCCTTGCTTGTTGTCGGTCGTGTCATCGCCGGTCTCTGTGTTGGTATCGCCTCTGCCATGGTGCCCGTTTACCAAGCAGAAGTGGCGCCGAAGGAGATTCGTGGCCGAGTCATCTCCCTGCAGCAATGGGCGATCACCTGGGGTATCTTGATCCAATACTTCATTGTATGTTGACGAACAAACATTTGGAAAGACAGGAAAGAGCTGACCCGTGTCCAGCAATATGGCGCTAGTAACATCGACGGAGGCCCCGACAACCCGACCCAGAGCACCGCCGCGTTCCGGATCCCCTGGGGCATTCAGATCGTGCCTGGTTTCATTCTCTTCTTCGGTCTGTTCCTCTACCCCAAGTCGCCTCGTTGGCTGGCGAGCAAGGATCGCTGGGAAGAAGCTATGCAGGTTCTCGCCAACCTTCACGGCAACGGTGATTTGAACCATCCCAAGGTGCTAGCTCAGTACCGCGAAATCCAGGAGGCTCTGGCTCTAGAGCAAGAACAAGCTTCTACCAGCTACCAGGAGCTGATCAAACCACGTATCCTGAAGCGTGTGATTCTGGGGATGAGTGTGCAGATGTGGTCTCAGCTCTGCGGCATGAACGTCATGATGTACTACATTGTTTACATCATGCAGAGTACCGGCGCCGGCTCACCCTTGCTGACCGCATCGATCCAGTACATCCTAAACACTGCTCTGACTCTCCCGGCCATCCTGTACCTTGACAAATTCGGTCGTCGTCCCGCTCTTCTGATCGGCTTTTTCTGCCAGGCGATCTTCCTGTATATCGAGGGAGGTCTGCAAGCAGGATATGGTAAGCCTAACCCGGGCACAGATCCCAAGCTGGATGCCATCTCCTGGACGGTCGCCGACCACCCTGCCGTGGGAAAGGCCATCATCGCCATGTCGTATCTCTTCGTGTGTTCTTTCGCCACCACCATCGGTCCCACCTCGTGGACCTACCCGGCCGAGATATTCCCTGCCAAGGTCCGTGCCAAAGCCGTGTCGCTGTCGACGGCCTGCAACTGGACCTGGAATTGTCTGCTGGCGCTCTTCGTGCCGCCCCTTCTGTGGTCGATCAACTGGAAGATGTACATGATTGTAAGTCCAAACCCTTCCCCTCGGAAACATTAACTCCGATTAACTTTGTTTCTTACAAGTTCGCTGCCTTCAACACTGCTGCCTTTATCCACATGTTCCTCACTGCCCCCGAGACCAAGGGATACACGCTCGAAGAAATGGACGAGGTCTTCGATAGCGGCATTCCCGCTTGGCGCAGGCTCAAGAAGCGCAGCCGTCTCGACGACCTGGAGGCGGAGATTGCCGAGGGCAACCTCAAGATCACGGGCACCGGCAAGACTGGCGGCGCGACATACACGCAGGAAGCCGCCGAGAAGGCGTAATTTCGAATCTCTCTTATCTTTATTCCTATGTGATGGCGCCAATCTCCCTTTCACTTTCTGGATGGTTCGACGGCAAGGTAGGTTGCCTATTAATTGGAAGATGGGATCAGCTAAGACCAAGTCAGATCTTATGCGACGTTTATGCTCGTCTTTTTTCTTCTCTTCGGGCGTGGAAACGCATCTTTTCTTATGATCTCTAGGCACGGATATTTGGTCGTTATCTGTCCGTTAGTTTAGTTTAGGTCTACTATCAATTCAACCTAGACGGCTTATGGTAAAATGGCTAGCTTGTTCCTGGACTGACTGGTTGATTTACTGGGCTGGATGGATCGGATGAGATTATTTTAATGAATACTTTTTCGTGAACTTTGCTGTGCGTGGGTTGGTGATCTACATCGACTACTACGTAGATTAAACCTAGTACCATGGAATTAGCAATGGAAAAATTATAGTGAAAAACAAACTTTATTTTGAATCAAATTATGACTTGGTGCCTTGAGAATTGATGACTGCCGTTAATTGTAAGGCTTTCCCGCTGTGGTTCGATACTCTTATGGCTGGGCAATCAGACCTAGGACTGAACGTGACGGAATGAAGAGGACGAGACTATGCTTGGAATACTTGAGGTTTAGCAGAACTGAATTGAATGAAAGTAAAAAGACATATCCACGCCATCCTCTAAATCGAAATCGAAATCTAAATATAACTACCCGTCTATAAGCAAACCCAACCAAAACGTAAAACACAACACACTGATTTACAACTCCTCTATCCGATCATCTTTCGGACAGATGCATATCTCCCCAGAACTGATATCTAGAAAAGATCCGAATCCTTCTTAATCAAATCGGCCGCCCGCTCGGCAACAGCATACAGCGTGCTGACCAAGTGCCCGCACACCTGGAAGGGGAGAACCGAAGCGTCAACGACGCGCACGTTCGAGGTGCCGTATACGGTGAGTTTGTTGTTAACAACGCCGCCAGATTTGCGGGGCATCATGGCGGCTGTACCGACGGGGTGGAAGTTTGAGCGGTCTGTAGGAGTTTCACATTAGTACGCTGCTGGGCACTGGTCACGGATAAAAGGGGGAGGGGGGACATACAGTTTCCATCAAACGCCCACTCCTTCCATTCCTCGACGGACGCGTCCTTCGACACGACGTCAAACCCAGGAGTTGATTCCTCATCGACCAAACCGCTCAAAGGCGCCGTCTGCAGCGCGTTGCGGATGAATTTGGCTACACCGACGTGGGCCTGAACATCCCAGTCGAACATGAAGTAGTTAGGGTTGATAATGGGTTTCTGCTGGGGGTTCTTGGAGCCGATGTGCACGTTTCCACGGGCAAAGGGAAGCAGGGACCAGAATTCAGACGAGAGGGCCGCCGCACCGCCGGGCATGAAGAGGATCTCGGCAATGGGGGTCTTCTGGTTGAAGATGAGGTCGTATTGCAGTTCGAACAGCGGGAGGAGGTGTTTGGCTTTCATGATGTTGCCGTTGACCTTGGCAGTCTCGTGTGCGTATTTGTGCAGGTTGGAGCGCAACGTGTGGGCGATCGAGGCGGTTTCGTTGCCGAAGATGTCGTACACGTTGGGATACGTGACGGTGGAGCCGCCAGTGATGTTGGTACGGGTGGTCGCGGCGAACGCGGCGTTGACTTGATCCTGCAGGTTCTCGCCGACGGTGGGCAGGTCGACGGTTACGGGGATGTTGTATTTGGAGAGAATGTCGGGGTTGCCGATACCAGACAGTTCGAGGATGCCGGGGGTCTTGAGCGAGCCGGCCGAGACGATGACTTCCTGGGAGGCGGAGACGACGCTGACGGTGCCGTTGCGGGAGGCGATCTCGACGCCACGGGCGGTGGCTTCTCCGTGGGTGGACTCGTTGGACCAAACGATGCGGTTGGCGAACGTGTTCAGCAGCACGTGCAGGTTCTTCCGGTCCTGGAAGGGGAAGTAGTATGCTCTGGCGGCGTCCTCGCGGACCTGGAGCGTCGCATCCAGGGTAGACGGGAAGACGTTGAGACCGCGCATTTTGCCGCCGTTGACGTCGTCGGTCCAGGGGACGCCGAGGTTCGCGTGCGTCTTGTTCAGCACGGTGGTGAGCTGACTGGGCGAGGTGACCGAGTAGGCCACTTTCAGGGGTCCGTCTTCGCCGTTGAAGTCGGCGTTGGGGCGCGCGCCGGCGGCGAGTTGCGGCGTGGATGGGTTTGTGAGGTTCTCGCTCTTCAGGTAGTAGGGCAGAAGAGAGGACCAGGTCCAGCCCTCATTGCCGATGGTCTCCCAGGCGTCGACTTGCACGTCTTCGGCGCGGGTATATGCCATTCCTTTACCTGGTTAGATATCGCTGGGATGGGGTGGGCCCGGAGAGCACATACCGTTGATAGCACTGGTTCCGGACAGCGCCTTTCCAGCGCGCAGGACCTGCTTGCTGCCACCTCCGTACGTCTGGTTCGTCGACTCATACTGCCAGTCGATGTCCGTGCCGAAGGCCAGTCCGTAGCCATCCGCTGCCGTGACGTTCGGGTTGTTGTAGACAGAGTCACCGGCCTCGACGACGAGCACTTTGACCTTGGGGTTCTCGGACAGTCGGTTGGCGACGGCAAGACCGCTCGTTCCACCACCGATGACGATGTAATCATAGGAAGGAGATGAGGCCGCAAGAACGGATCCTGTCACGGACAGGAGAGCCGCCGCGGAGATTAGACGGCTGAACATGGCGACCTGAATTTGATGCTGCTACTGCTGCTACTGCTGCTGCTGCTGCTGCTGCTGGAGGGAGAGCAGATCGGCCGCGACGGGGGAAAGGGCATTTTATGTACGGGTTGGAATCAGCTGGGCTGGTCAAACGGAGACCCATTGCCCGGATCTATCATGTCATGCCCGGTTTGAAAGATGGGTCATCTGTGGCGAGCCGGCCATGGGACCGGCGTATCCCTTGCATAATGGGACCCGTGCATAGAGTAATCTTTTGTCAGCTGGTGAACCGGTGAAAGGGTTTGATTGCGACCCACTTGGTGCATTCTTGGGATGAGGTTATTTTTCGGCTCAGTGCCCGGGTCCGGGATAATGCCGAGTACGGAGTAGGTGATGGTAGTCTATGATTAGTCTGTGGCTGTCTTCATGGAAAAGGTAGCTATCACCTGTATACTGCCACATTCAAGAACATAGCAAACAGAAGAAGAGAGAAAACATCAGAACTCTCATAGAAGGGGAACGAAAGTTGATGCCATCTAATCTTATCATGAAACGGCTCGGGATCTTGCCGGTCCACCGTGTCTCGGCTTGCCGTGAATAATCGTCGCCTAAGCAGCCGAAGACAGAAGGTCTGAATGCCGATCCACCCATCCCGTCGGCTTAGAAAGCGATTACTGATGCGCGGAATCCTTCCTTCTTCTGCTCTGTAACCCTTTCCTGATTCTGTCAGCCGTTGGATCCGCCTGCGTTGTATCCTCCGAGATTCTGCCATGCTTCCTGACCGTATGGAACTTCTATTTATCGATCATCGGTCTGGATATCGTCACTCTAAGTTTTGCAGAACCCTAGAGACCTATTGCTAAGTGGAATCTAGACGGATGACATGGTGTCATGCTGTAAAAAATCCCTTCATAAATATTATCCACCCGTCACATCTGTAGAAAACAATGTATTTTCGCTATCTACTCTCCCAACACGAGCTGTCACAAAATCCGCTGCGAAATCTCCGTTCTGAAACTACTCCAGAGTAGGTCCCGGTGAGCCAGGGGTCCAGATCTCGAAAGATCATGGTGTGCTCATCTAGCCGTGGAGAGTATATTAAACCCTGAACCGGAGAAACTAGACGAGACTAGTATCATGTCAGGCCCCATCGCCACGCTTCTTCACCACTCTGTGCCTGGCATTAGTTTAAGACTGGACGGCGTGAAATTATTCATCAATTTCCTGGTGGAATTCCAATATGCAGGGGTAGAAGCTGCCAGAAACGCTCTTGCGCCCCGAGGGCCCAATTAAATGGAGTGAGGGATTTTCGATTCTCATGGGCGGAAAACTGTTCCATTGATGAGTGCGGGCGCAGTATCGAAATTCTTCTCCATTCTAGTCTAGATACGCCTCTCCTCTGTAGGCTACATGTGCTATCGATAGATTAGTGTGGAAAGTAGGATCCACTATCCGGTAGCCTGAGTAGGAATTATAAACCTGAACCTGATTAAGAAAATCCCCAGTTGATAAAAAAATCAAATGCTGTACAGTTTTTCAATATCGGACTACATGGTGTAGACATTTCCCTCCTGATTCTTTGGATACGGCCACTTCCAATTGCGAATATATTCTGGATCAATGCCGTTTTCCATTGTTTCCTCCTTCGCCGCCAGTTGCAAGTTAATGAATGTCTCACGGACCCCTGCTGCTCTGTTACCCAGCCCCGGTATCCGATCGATAGCGTCAATAGCCAGGCGGTACCGATCAGTCTGATTCCTGACAGCAAGCTGGAACGGCGTATCGATATTACCCTTCTCTCGGTATCCCCTGACATGTAGATTGTGTTGACCCGGTCGCTTGTAAGTCAAACGATGGATGAGCCAGGGATATGAATGGAAGTTGAAGATAATAGGCTTGTCCTCGGTGAAGAGCGCCTTCCATTGTCGGTCTGACATGCCATGCGGATGGTTTGTTTCGGAGATGAGGCGGAATAGGTCGACCACATTGACGAAACGTACTTTCACGCCGGGCAGATGTTTACGGAGAAGAGACGTCGCAGCGAGAGCTTCATGCGTCGGAACATCACCGCAGGCGGCCATGACAACGTCGGGCTCCGCGTTGTGGTCGTTGCTAGCCCAGTCCCAGATGCCAGCGCCCTTGGTGCAGTGTGCGATTGCTTCGTCCATGTTCAGGAATTGGATGTGATCTTGCTTGTCGGCAACGATTACATTGACGTAGTTGACGCTCGCGAGGCAATGGTTTGTCACCGACAGGAGCGTGTTCCCGTCTGGGGGGAGATAGATACGAACGACTTCGGGGCTTTTGTTGGCTACCACGTCGAGGAACCCGGGGTCTTGATGGGTGAATCCGTTATGATCTTGTCGCCAGACGGTCGCGGTGAGGAGAATATTCAGTGACGCAACCTTGGCGCGCCATTCCACCTCCAGGCATTTTTCGATCCACTTGCAATGCTGGTTGACCATGGAGTCGATAACGTGGATGAATGGCTCGTAGCTATTCAGTAGACCATGTCTGCCGGATAGCACGTATCCCTCCAGCCAGCCCTCACAAGTATGTTCACTGAGCATCTCCATAACGCGCCCGGCGAAGGCGAGATTACCCCCGTCTGTGTCCTCGTCAAAGTACTCGGCCATCCAAACCTTCTTCCCAGCCTCGTAGACCTTGGCAAGTTTGTTCGATTCGGTCTCGTCGGGTCCGAACAGTCGGAAGGTCTTGATGTTCTGGGCCATCACGTCCCGAAGAAACGTAGACATGTTGACCATGCTGCCTCGCACGGTGACTCCTGGCTCAATGTCGCGAAGACCGTACGCCCGGAAGTCAGGAATATCGAGAGGCCTGCGCACAAGACCGCCGTTACCGATCGGGTTCGCGCTCATCCGAGATACACCTTTTGGAGCTAATTCTCGAAGCTCGGGAATCAGTTTGCCAGATTTATCGAAGACCTCATCGGGTTTATAACTCCTCATCCAATCTTCCAGTACTTTCAGATGCTTCTCGTTTGTGTTAACGTCGGTAATGGGGATCTGATGCGCCCGCCAGAACCCTTCTAGGCGCTTGCCGTCGACTTCTTTCGGGGCAGTCCAGCCTTTAGGGCTTCGAAGGACAATCATAGGCCAACGAGGGCGGAAAGGTTTTCCTGACTCCCGAGCTTGCTTCTGAAACTTCTTGATCTCAAGAACACAGTACTCGAGCGTAGCTGCCATGGCCTGGTTCATGCTATCCAACTCGCTCCCCTCGACGAAATACGGCGTCCATCCGTATCCGGTCAACAAGGCCGATAGCTCATCATGACTGATCCGGGCCAACAGTGTTGGGTTATTGATTTTATATCCATTCAGATGCAGCACCGGCAGCACCGCACCGTCTGTAACCGGGTTCAAAAATTTCGTACTATGCCAGCTGGTTGCAAGCGGGCCCGTCTCCGCCTCTCCATCACCCACCATGGTCAGGGTAATCAAGTTCGGGTGGTCAAATACCGCCCCGAACGAATGCGAGATCGAATACCCCAGCTCCCCACCTTCGTGAATACTACCGGGTGTCTCCGGCGTCGCATGGCTACCAATTCCTCCAGGAAACGAGAACTGCTTGAAGAACTTCTGCATTCCCTTCTCATCCTCCCCTTTATCCGGATACACCTCCGAATAGACACCTTCGAGATACGATTGGGACAGAATCCCGGGCGCGCCGTGCCCGGGCCCCGAGACGAAGAGGACATCCAGGTCGTATTTCTTGATCAGCCGGTTCATATGAATCCAAGTGAAGGATTGGCCGGCATCGGAGCCCCAATGGCCCAAAAGACGCGCTTTGATATGTTCAAGCTTCAATGGCTGTTTCAGAAGCGGGTTATCGCGAAGGTAGAGCATTCCGAGACATAGGTATAAGCTGGCCCGGAAGTAGGCGTTTGTCTTGCGTATCTCATCAGCGGAGAGGGGTTTCCCCACGATCGTGGAGCGAGCGACTCCATAGGCTGAGATGTCTAGTGGATCGGATTTCGAGGACATTGTGGAATGTTGTCGATGGAACGTGGATTGGAGAGAGAAGTATTTGATATGTTGGGAATGTGCAGAAGAGTTTTACCATTTGTCGAATTCAAACCGGGTCTCGAATTCACATTCAAACAGCTCGACCGGCCAAATCATAGCATTATTCGATGTAATAATGACGTTCTATGGTTCTTTGTGGTCCAGCCTTGTGGTATAGAAAGTCAATGACGTCGTGTGTGACGGTGCATCCATATTGGAGCATCTGCGGAGTTGGCGAAGGTCGGAAATTTCGAGGTCGCTCTAAGGCAAAGTCTCAGTTAATGCAGTTGTGCATTGAAGCTGAAGCATTTCAGCAAAAGTTCTAGAGATCATAACTGCAGTACATTTTAAGCCACATGAAGGAGACAAGGTGAACAATCGACAAGATGCACTTGGGTCAGGGTATGCGCTAGTCCTATTTAGGGAGAGTTGATGTGAGTGTACTCGGAATAGAAGATAATTTGATCTGGTAGCGATAACGTCGATTTAATTTACGTGTCCTGTGATTGAAAAATACGTCCCAATCCAAGATGCTCAATTCTATCTGATTGTATCCCATCGCTGTATAGGATCCGAGGGACGTTCTTGACTAAAAGCCGAAACCTCGGGCTTTTCCGTGCTACTATTTTTATGTGTTAGCGCCTGAGCTTATGGGCAAAGGGACAGAGAGAGAACAACTTTCTAGCTAGGATGACGAACCTATTGTAAAATAGGACTAATTTGGCGATTCTAGCTGCCTAGGGAAGAAAGTCATGTAGTTATGTAAAGTACAAGGGGAGAAAAAAAAGAAAAAAAAAAGGTAGAGTACAAAGAAAGATAGAGAAGAGATGGTAGATTCGACCAGTGTAGACAAGAATAGGGTTTAATATTATTCGGATGATAAACGTCCTAGGTTTGGAAATACGGAGTCTTTCTATTACTGTAGCCCTGGTGTCGATACTACCCTAACAGTCAAGTTGTTCCCGGCGACATGAAATGTCCGGAACTCTTCGGATGGCTACTGCTACCTCTAAAGTCTTTCTCTACAGTCTGAGCATCCCAACTCTGATCGGAAAACCCTTATGAATTGCTACAGAGAAAGACCGCACAATTATACGAAGTCCGTATGTCCATTGATGTAATCATATTAACCCTTGCCGCCCACACTCACACCTTCGCAGAGCCCAGGTCATTCCCATTGTGTTTCTGCCGAATAACAAAATTAACGGACCTCATATTGGCGATACCCAATATTATCTGAAGGTGGAGCGTTACATCGGCGAATGTCTCCACCACCGCTGGCTGGCGGCCAGCTCACCACATGTTCCTCCATACCGAGCTGCATGCACAACCACGTCAGCAGCGCAATCTTCGAATCTGCATGGTGGCGTAAGCCCCACGGCATTACCATTATTGGCAGGGTTGCAGAAACTAATGTAAGTGAAAGTACTGTGCGTCCCGATGATGCACAACAAGAGGAATGGATTATCAAAATATCCTCCCAGATGAGGGGAACACCCATATGGTTCCTATTCTACACATAGACCGTATTGTGCACGAGCTTCCAGCTTTTACACCTTACTAATAATTCAAAAACAAGGCATATTATAGGGGCTGATTAAAGTGATCATATTCTCTATTCGTACAGTGTTTCTCTGGCTTCAAAGGAACGCGCAGATACAACAAAGCGCATGTATGCCGTTGAATTAGAAGTTGTGCCATGGAATTTCATATTATGGCGGCGCCTGATAGTCGCTAAGTATGACGTGTAGAGGCTAAGGTCGACCCTTCGCATGGAATATCATATGCGCCTTCTTCTGGCGACCCTCCTTTGTCGGCCTGACATGGCTTCACCCCATTAGCCCAAGATTCGACTGTACTGTAAGTCTATCAGTGGTGTGCCACACCTTTGAGCGGTGCTACGGACTGGAAGATCCACCAAAAGGAGTGTGATACATTGTTTCAGCCAGCCTCGCTCAGGTTGAGCAGCATGCTGGATGAGATAGGCAACCGATCAATGCAATATGAATGATATGGATGCGCCTAGGCTGCGTGATTTGATGGTGAGGGATTTTTGAACGAAGCATGATGGGAACATGTGTGTCTATCTAAGCAGTTGCGTGAAACTCCAACACGAGGAGGTATTCGGGCCATGCTGCTACATCTCAATGATACAACCATGGCTGGTGTCGTCATGGACTCTTAGACCGAAGTCCCAAAATTGAGTGGGTACTTGAATCTATATCAACCCCCAAGGTTCGCTCTGTCTTCAACCTCTTAACCTATCAGTGCACTTAGCAGAAAATCTATCTCGCTTTATCCCAAACCTCCTACCACATCATGTCCGACTCAACCAAGCCAGAGAACAAAAATCCCGTCACGGGTATCAATACTGCCCCTAATGATGGACTTCAGTATGTTCGCAAGGACATCGATGACTGGTATAATGAGCAAATCAACGAGCCGCCGGTCAAGACAAATGATGGCAAGAGCAGGGTTCAGCTCACCCTGTTCATGCGGGCTTTGGCAATTCTTCAAGACCGCAAGGTGGACGATGAGTTGTCTTACTTTCGTCTAGCGGGAATCCATTCTGCTCCCTGGTGTGACTGGGGCGGCGAACGCCCTACCGAAGGATGGGGCTTCTGTGTTCACAGTAACTACACCTTCCCCACTTGGCATCGGGTGTATTTGGCGCTTTATGAGGTAAGTTTGAGCAAGTACTACAGTGTCACTAGCCCCGAAGCTGAGATACAGCTACACACAGCAAGAGCTCCATAGCGCGATGAAGAAGTTTATCGAATCCGATGAAGTTCCTCAAAAGTACAAAACAAATTGGGGGCAAGAGGCCGATAAATGGCGCCTGCCCTATTGGGACTTTGCTCGCATTGTGACTCATGCCAACGTTGCTACTGCTCCTGACGGGGGAGACGCTTACAGCGACAGACTCCGACTTCCCATTCTCTGCATGATGCCAAGTGTGAGAATAGTGGCATTTCATGACAATACGCCGTATCTTGAAAGAATAGATAACCCTTTATACAAATACGTCTCTTCGAAGCCAATGGGCGAGCTTCCTGAGAATTACAGGATAGTGGAAGAAAAGAATGAAGCAGATCCTGATACTGGAACACCGGCTTTCTCCTATCCTGTCGGTTATAAGTTCCATTTCTTGACTAAGCGATTGGCTGACCACATTTCAACAGTGGGATAAATGTACTGCAACTACCAAGTACGGTATCCTGGACGGCTTTCACGAAGACGTCTGGGCCGACGGAGGGCAAAATTGGCTACGGGCAAACCTTGCCTTAAATGAGCATGTTCATGTGGGTCTAGTCCCTGGATGCACGCCAGTTCCTACATTGCAGGACATGGTCTACCGGTTGTTCCAGAGCGGCATTGATAGCTGGGGAGCATTTGCAACCACCAAATACGGCAAAGACGAGAATGCGAAGAATGCACTCTCCGTGGAGTCGGTCCACAACAACGTGCATGTATGTTTCCAATACTCATGAAAACGAGACATACCCTGACAACCCCAGAACTTTGTTGGAGGTAGTCGCTTCCTCCGCCCGGAAAAAGAAAACATTCACCTTTGGGGCGCTGGCCACATGTCAAGTGTTGCCATGGCAGCTTTTGACCCTATCTTTTGGCTTCACCATTGGTTAGTACTTATGACTGAATTGTTCAATAGCATTGATTAACATCTACACAGCAACATTGACCGTTTGACGGCCATTTGGCAGGCACTGAACGGAAGTGGCGGCCAAAATGGAAATGGAGATGCCGAAAAGTGGTTTGACGACGAACATAGTGCAGAAACGCGAGACAATGACCTGAGACCCTTCCGTAAAGCCGACGGAAATTTTTACAAGTCGGACGACGTTGAAAAATGGCGTGACCTGCACTACGATTACGCCATCCTGCAGGATGAGCAGGCAGGAGCTAAGAAGAAGCTTGCTGACCGAGAAACCATTCTCGAGAGACTGGACAAGCTATACGGAGACCCTACCCGAGATCTGTATGCTCACATTCCTGACCCCAACAACAAGACCGACGATGAAAAGGAACGAGATGATTACGTCATTACTCTCATCTATGACCGGTATGCAACAGACCTCTTGAAATCTGCAATTGCGCGTCTAACTGAGACAGATACGCTTTACGTGGAGCTCCCTATACCATCAACGTCTTCTTGGGCGAAATTTCCGCAGGTTCATACAGTGGACCGGGATCAGAGGGATTTGTCGGGAGTATCTACAACTTTAGCGGTTCTTTGGAAAATTGTCCAAACTGCAAGAAGCAGGCCGAGGAAGGTGTGAAAAGTATTGCACAGGTCCCTGCTACCATCGCTGCTCGGCACTTCATCCGGAACAAACTTGAAGTGCCACAGCCCAGATACGTGGTACTGAACACTTTAGGAAGGGTATGATCTCTCTTCACTGAGCCGCGTGAAAAGCTGCTGATGAATTTATGTTTAGCCTGTATCCATGGATGTCAAGATCAAGCTACACAAGGCTAACAGGTCGTACTATAAACATCCTGTGCGACCGGACCCGAGAGATCCATTGCGCTATACGCCTATCAAGGATGGAAAACAAGCAGAAATTGTTCCCTCTGATTATAACCATGGTTCTCTCACAAGATCCTTCTCTTCTACTTCTTAAACTACTTGCCTTTTCGTTTCCTTCGATCATTAACAATTCATCCTTTTATACTCGAATGGGGGTTTCGATTACCGATTCTCTCACTATGATACGTGGATGAACGACATTAATTCAAGGGGTGGATTGAAATTTGTGGTGTAAATACTTTGAAGACCTTGTATATGATGGATTATTCGGCCACCGAAGGAAATTCCAGCCAAGGAGAAAGGAAAAGGGAAGAGTAAAGAATGTTAGAACTCAGAACAGAGCCAATGAAAGGCGTTCGAATATTCCTGAAACTTGGCTATACCAGAATTTATGATGTCAAAATAATCGCATTCTGCAGTTACAAACGCCTGCAAAAGATACAAAGGAGGACTGGGGAGAGAATGAGCAAAACGTGCACATAGCTAATGCCACAAATATTGTTTGTAGATCAACATTTTTGAGATCAAACAGGCACGCAATCATAAAAAAACGATTATTTCCAGGCCAGAGGAGCTTAGATGAAGAATGACTGTCATATCACACTAACTTAAAGCAATCAATACTCCAGTCATAGACTCGTTTCAGTCGACGTGCCAACCAAAGGAGACGGAATCCCTCAATGTGAGATTTGTGCGGTCGGTGGAATGTAAATGATTTCAGATGGCTGGGAAAGATTGGAGGTTCGAAAGTAACAATGGATCCATACTTGTGATCCACAGAAAATCCCACATCAGTCATTGCCGCCGTAAAGGCCGTCCAAGAAAGCGATCCGCGAGGCTCATTCCTTGAAAGCAATGTTGTAAAGACCTCATACGACTCAGGCTTAACTTTGAAGGGCTCGACTTTGTCGGGCACCTGAGAAGGATCTGCCGGGGGTCCACGTATGTAGGTATGTTCTGAGGAGATCTGTACTGGAGGTTCTGCTGTCCGTGTCTTGGGCTTCTGCTTGCGTTCCTTGTTACGCAATTGTTTGACAGGAGTTTCAACGATGGGAAATCTGCCAGTTATGGAGTCTCTTTCTCTCTGCGCTTGCGTCTTCTGGTCGCATTTTTGGCGTATCTCCAGAAAACAACTTTCGTTGACTTCTTCGTAGAGCTTTGCAAGATGGGTGCCGGTGTAACTTTCAATCACCTCGTCAACCTTGTTCAGAGCTTTGAAGGCGATCCCGGGGCATCGAAGGCGGTCCGGCGGAACCGCCAGTTCCGACAAATCGAGGCTCTCTTTGATAGATTCTATCTCGGGGTTCATCGCTTTGACGCGATCGATGTATGTCCGACACTTTCTGGGATTACAGGGAGGCAGCTGCATCAAAGATTTCAGGTGTCTGAAAAGGCCGACAACTACCGCGAGCTCGTGCAAAACCTCGCGTCCCGCGACATCGTCCACCTTGGCCCTTTCATTCTTCAAACGATAAAGACTGAAGATCTTCTGCAGCCAATGACCCGCATCGGCGACTTTGGTCTCAGATTGGTACAGACGCAGAATGTAGTGAGCGATTGGGTTCGACCTTGTGAGATTAGCCGGCTTGGTTGTCAAGACGACACGGGATTTGGCGTTGTTGGGATCATCCACTCGTTTCAAATGCCCGTGGCCCACACTACGTTGCGTGTAGCGTTTAAGCAAGTCCTGCGATCGCTCGTACTCGAAATGGATCACGTTGACTAACTCTTGTAGAATGGCGGTACGGTAGAATCGATCGTTGTCCTTGGCGTCAACAAGTGCGCCGAGGAGACGCGCGATATAGTCCCATACGGCAGCATTGAGCACGAATGTATGCAACATTTCAAACAGACAGGTAGAGACATTTTTGTCATGCATCGTGGGAAGTAGGAGATCATCGGCGTCAGCAATGAGCCCGGGTTGGGTCAAGAACCAGATGTAAATCATGTCGATGAGGTACTCAGGGTCTGTTCGACAAAGCCAGGCCCAGTCATCCAGGGATTTCTTATTGTCAGAGGCCATATCCCGCAGTTTTGACAAACTAAATTTTGGGTTCTTTTCTCTGATGCACAGACAGATCAGGGTCAACGTGCCCGGCCCCTGCGGCTTTTCTCGGAAAACCCCTGCCTTCTCATGTTTCCAGTGCAAGGCGAGGATCTCCCAAATCGCCAGATTCATCATCTGAAGAAAGTGCATCTGGCGAGCCAAGATGTAGTTACCAATAATTTCCGGTTGAGTGCATCTTGGTAGATCCTTGCCATTTGGCCCATGGCGCTGGTGCTCGGGGATGTGGACTTGCTCTCCATAGTGATACTCAGAGGCAAAGCATCTGAAATTTTCATTTTCCAGTTCCTCGTACGGCGTATCGCCACAATCAATGGTCTCGAGTATGTGTTTTTCATCTCCCAGCTCGCCATTCGGTCCCATTAAATATTGGTCACTCAGCCAGTTTGTTGCTCGATGTTTGATCAGGTCGAGAAGCAGATCAGAATCCGGCTCTGCGAGGTCTTGAAGATTCCATTCAGGGATCAAGAAGCCTATCTCACCCCTCGACTCGTCGTCATAACTATCGAGAACCAAACCCCCAGCCCTTTTACCGATCAGAACACCTTCTCGCTCGAGCTTGTCGCATTGTCGCCACGTCTCCCGGATTTCTTTCTCGTACAGCTTCCACTTCCGTGACAGATCTCGATGAAGCTCTTGTATGACCTTTACAATGTCTCCACAGTACACGGGATGGGGTCCCAAGTCGTCTCTTACCGTGCCGGGCATTTTCGTCTGTGATTTGCGTTCCAAACTGAGGGTTGTGCTGGATTATCCTTTTGGGTCTTAGTGTAACGGCAATCGGACGAACGTGGATCGAAGGAGTAATTGTAAGGTGGCAGTTGAGGAAGTAGGATGACAAGAAAAAGAGGATTAGGAGATCAAAGGAAAATATCGTCACTAGTAAAAAAGTGTGCATGGAAGATTCCCAGTTCTTTTATATATACAGCACCCTTTGATCCCATTGGTGCTCCACATGTGGCCTTGTTACTACTATGTTTTCCGGAATTCTCATGTATGGGTCTTGCCGCGTGATGGGCGCTCTAGTGGCATTCATCAGCGTGTTGCAGGTAACAAAAAAAAGTACCCCACAGAGAGCTGTGACCTATTCATGCTAGCTTTTAAGAAACTGTGTACTGAAAGATGTCTCAGCCTTGGAGGGTACCATATCTGACTGCCCATGCGTAGGACTTCATTCACCTTTGCTACCTGACACCTAACAAAGTTAACAGCTGGTCACACAATTCTGCTGAGAGATTTATAGGAGAAATTTTCAATGAGTCGGGTTTTGGTCTACATTTTCTCCCCTTCAACAGGTAGGTTAATTTATATTAATGGCCTGAAAAACGAAACAAACGACTTGGTGGAGAAAGGTTGATGAACAAGAGAAGCTAGGGTCAGATCCAGTAATGACCCTCTCTTAATCAAACCTTCGCAGAGAAACCATGTTGGACATATGCTCTACTCCATGAGTCGCATAGAACAAGTGGAAAAGGCCGAAAATTATTCACCGCTACTAACCGACAGACTCATATTGTGGGAGCAAACATCCGCATTTGGCTCTGCTGCTCTCTCTATGCACGGCGACCGAGCATAGTGACTAGATACCTAGTCAGCAGATACCTAAATCGTGCATACACTGAGACACTAAGACTCCATATGCGTCTCAGCGCCGCAAAACTTAGTTCGTACTCAGGCCACAACCAATATGAACGGAATAGAATCTGGAATTCAAGATGGAATTCAAGATTGATAAGGCATCTAAACTGATTTTTAGGTTCAGGTATCCTACCTATCACAACTACCAGGTGCATGTGGTCGTGTCATCCCCCGTGACTTCCCGTTAAGTCTATCAACTTCGGCCGAGGCTTCGTGATCTTCGCCACCAATCCTGCTTCTACTGATACACCTGTACCTATATTTAGTAGACTGGTTATATCCAGCCGGAGAGCTCCAATAGCATGCTGTGCATCTGGGCTCTCCAGGCAATACCTGACCGCCTAAAACAGCTTCCAGGATGTGTACGCCACGCAAATAAATATCCCCTCAAGCTCCCTCCTATTCTATCCTTTCCCCCTTTCATCCATTTCTTCTTCCTTCCAATATTCCATAGAATTCTATTCTTCATATCTGCCTCTTCAAGTAAGTGTCTCTGCACAGATTTGCAATTAAAACGGATTTCTGAACTGGTTGCTTCATACTAGGACCTCCCAAATCCCTAGTACCTCGTTGTCATCCTCTCTTGCGCAATGGCTATCAAGATGAACCCCGTTGTTCTTATTGTTGTTATTCTCGCTCTCATGGTCAATCTCATCCATGCTTCTCCAGTTCCCACTGCTGAACCTCATGGTATTCGTTCCGTCCTCGATGGCTTCAACAAAATCGGGACTGGTGTCACAGAGCTGGACAAAGCAGTCAAGGTATACAACAATAAGACTGACATCGCCTCTATCCGCACTCTCACTTACAACGTGGAATGGTTGATCATGCGCACTTTCGATGATGTCAGCAAGAACAAAGACTTCAACGACAAGGACAGCAAGACCCTCACTGCAGCTCATCTCAAGTTTAAGCAAGGCCTCGAGACTATGCTTGGTGATCTCATCAAAATCGTAAAGTCTCAGCTCCGTCAGGATCAAATGAAACGGGTATTAACATTCTCACAGAAAGACCTTATCAAGAAGACCAACAAGTCCGACTTCATGTTCAACAACTTTGAAAGCCTCCACAGCCGATGCTTTCCACTGTCCGATGCCTTGGAGAACAAAGCTACCGATCCTGAGAGCAAATCCATCGGTGCTATCACTGAGCAACTTGACAGGTCATTCGAGAATGCGCTCAAGCAGATCAACTAGTCTGAAATAGGACTCTCGCAGGCAAACTGTTGAAATACCGAGTTTCGTATTTTGTTTATGATACCGTGGGTTGGTGTCAGCTGTTTGCAGTGGGGAGAACTAAGACTTGAAACTGCCGCGCTCGATCTTTGGTAGCCCCTACTCTCTGTTCCATGCATCTTGAACTCTCTCGCATCGCTGCTTGGCCGAAACTGCTTCCCCATTGTTAACTGAAAGACGTGTCTTCCAGACGGAACAATGGTAGAATACCGAGGGACCGTTGGCTTCTATGCTTGAGGGCTGTATTGCATTCTGTTTTCAAAGTCTTCATGGCACCTTCAGGCTCTCAACTCCCTCACTGTAAATCTCTGTGGTACTGCGAATCGCCCCTTCTTTGCCAGAGTAATATGAATCTCCTTCTTCATCTTCTTCACTCTCTCCTAGGTTACTCAGGGGGTCTATACTTGTCTCACATAAGCATGTAGAATTCGTATATGCTCCCATTGAGTGCTTCTTTATGTGGATTATCATCACTTTGTAAGGACACAAAGAGGGTGTGGAATAATTACACAGGTGCAATGTTTTAAAGGCTCTCTTCCTGGCAGAATAGAACGGAGTAAAGACAGATCTCTGTCTGTAATTGGAATACTAAGGACAAAAAATGTCGATGGCACAGCTCCAACGCTGCTGTCCCATGCCTGGACACCTCCGCACAATGGCGTCATTATAGCAACTTTCTCAGTTCAATCCTTTCATATTCGATAAAACGCATCAAACAGCCAATTACCCCCAAAGCTGATGTTCCAGGCCTGGGACCTGTCTCGCTCCAGCTACATCAAACGACACGATGATATCATCCAACTCTTTCTTTTCCCCCGGCGACAACTCCACAATTTTACAATTCTCCTCCACTCGCCCAGCAGCCGTCGCGCCGGGAATGGGAATAATAATCCCGCAGTCTTCCGTATTCGAATGTGCCCGAATCCACGCCAAAGCCAGCTGCGCAGACGTCACGCCTCTGCGTTTAGCGAAATTGTTCACTTTATCAACCAACTCTAGATTCTTAGGAAAGTTCTGCAAATTCGTAACAAAATTAGCCGTCCATCCGACGAGCAAATGACAGAGTGAACCAGGACAAACCTCTTCCTGAAACCTCCCAAACATCAGCCGTATATCTCCCTTCGGAATATCTTCCAGAGACTTGACCTGACCTGTCAAAAACCCATACCCAAGCGGTGCGTATGTGAGAATCGGAATCCCCAATTCCTTGCATGTCCCAGCCACCCCATTTTGTAGAATATCTGTGCTCCAAAGCGAGAACTCGACCTCCACGACCTTGATTGGCACAACCGCATTAGCTCGTCGAATGCTCTCACTCCCAACCTCCGATAAACCCACACCCCCTATCTTCCCTTCGTCTACCAGCTTCTTCAACGCACCCACCGTCTCCTCAACAGGCACATTTGGATCCAAACGTGCCGGACCAAAGATATCTATCTTCTTGGCGGAGCCCAGCACACGAGCGCATTCATCGTAGCTAGCTCGCACCCCCGCGCGGGTGTTCGTCGACGCGAATGTCTTTGCTTCGAGGCAGGCGCGGATGAATAGTGTCACCTTTGACGCATCCTCGGGGTAAGTTTCAAAGTATCGACGTAGGAGGGAGAGGCCGGCAGTGGGTTCGTTAGGGGGCATGCCGTAGATGGACGAGGAGGACCAGATCGTGGCGCCGTTGGTGATGGCGGTCTTCATGGCTGCGAAGGCTTGCTCGTCTGGGGTTGCTTGCGGACGCCAGGTCATGCCTAGCAGGCCAAAGCCGGTGGGTGGAAGGGTGAGTGCCATTCTTTCTTATTGTTTATCTTTGCGCTGTAGAACGAGAAATTCTATCTCTTAAGTGAGAGGGTGATGGGTTTAAATAGGGTACGGAACTGTGAAGTTTACTTTTTCATTGAGCTCCGCACACAACGTCGTACGTATCTTCGGATTTACTTCCGGTCATCGCAGTATAAACGCCAAGAACAATATTCCCGGTCTACGGAAGTGTCTCGACAAATTTTAATGGTAGAAAAGGTTATTATGTTGGGTGAGATCGGTTTCGGGGTTAATTCCGGAGATAAGCTCACTGCGGCGTTTTGCATGGTTTTTTGGCTATCTGAAAATCGATAGGTGTATAGAGAACATATCTACATAGGACGTATACATAATAGATAATCATTCTCAAGAAGTCTCCTACAAAGGTGGAGGGCACCGGTGGTTGTGCTCATTGTTGTCGATCTCCGATAAGTAAACGCCGATCACGAACATATGTCTCGAGGAAACTCTTTCTCGTAAGAATTGCATGAATAAGGACATTCTTTAGACACTGGACATATTAGGACTACAATATTATTTTCGTTTTGTGAATTTCAACAAAGTGGATTCCTGGTTTCAACCATATCTTCCGTAATGACGTCTATATATAAGTTAGACACGCATTCCGAGATTACGTAGGCTTGCGTACAATGGTGGGATATGGTATTGCACGTAGTCCGCTGATATAGGCAAATTTACTGAACAATCTCAATTTCAAGTCGGAGCCAAACTTGGAGCCGTAACAAGTCTACACAAGTAGGTGGACGAGTCAGGCTCCATGGGTTGAAGGGTGTATTCTCCATCGAAGGGCTCGGCAAAATGCCGCCATTTTGTGGGTCTGTTTTGTCCTTGGCCAATCATTCCGTTAGTTTAGGGAAACCAGTACTAAAGAACGATGCAAAGAAACGCAAGATTTCTGCCAAACTTGACAGGTCTGAAGTCTGAACCGGATATTCTTCAAAGACGATTCTCTGTCTCAACTTAAAGTCAGGATCTGAGCTCGAGGATCGGTGATCGCCGCATGCTACTGTCTGTGCAAATTAAGCCCCCTGAGCATATATCTCCTTGTAAATCCGGCGTGGAGGACACCGTACGTTTGGGTGTTTAGTGCAAACTTAGCAAACCTCAGTGATTTTGCTCCCTTGCATGCATGAATCGCCAAAATCGCCAAGAAAACGTCTATCGTCTGTCAGTAGACCCAAATATCTGGAAGGGGTGATCCATCCCATGTTCAATTCTCGACAGCTCTAAATTTGTCGCTGATCTACGGCGCGTTGGCCATTTATAGGCTAGGTATGATCCGACTGGCAGGTATCTGTAGACAGGTCAGAGATCGGCCCCAATATTAATCTTTTCGATAACGTCCCACTTCCCAGGCAGTTAACACACAGACATCTAGTTAAACGCATGACAATAGCCTCAAAGCCTTAATTCAAAGATTAAGGTTACCTTCTTCACTAGGGGTTGAACTTATAGATTAGCGTGAACCCCCCTCCAATGGTTCGCCTTATGATGCAAACACTATCAAGTAAAAAACCCCTTGACTTGTACGTTCCGCCTTGTGTGGACTTTTAACGCCGATGTGATATGTAGAAAAGTATCAAAGTAACAGCATGACCCCCTTCCAAGCCGCCGACTCCTTTTTTTACTCTCCAGATATTATTTATGATTCTCTCGCCTCCAATACGTTTTTGATTTTCTGCTATTCCAAATACTTGCATTGAGAATTGCCATCATCTTACCATCTTCTCCCACCGTATCCCTCCCTGCTTCACTTAGCGAGCTGATTGGCTAAGTTATCCTCGATGTCTCTGAGTGAAGTGTCAGATCGTGGCGCTTCAGGGGATTTCGGGCATCCCAATGAAAACCTGCGCCGCACCGTGATCGTGAGTTTGTATTTCGCCTTCATCGTCTCGACGATTGCCGTTGCCCTTCGCCTCGTGGCAAGGCGAATCACAGGTACCGGTCTATTTCTAGACGATTATCTGATCCTTGTAGCACTGGTGCGCCTCATCTCTCGTGGTTTCTGCATGATGCATGTTGATCGATGGCAGCTTTTCAAATATGGGTGCTCGATCGGAACTGTCATTAGTAAGTACATCCTGTCTTGGCGATCTGATATCATTATTTTGTATAAATCATTAATTTGTATGCAGTACTATTCAACGGACTAGGGTCTCACCTAGAGAAAATTCCTCCAGATAATCTCACTGTCTACTTGAAGGTCAGCTTCGCTTTTCTTTTGCCGAAAGGACATCGCTAATCAGGAGCAGGTTGGCTGGTCAAACTCGTTTGTCTATACAACTTGCATAATGTTTACCAAGCTATCGATACTGGCTCTATATAAGCGGCTTTTTTCCACTCGTAGCATGGTGCTCACCGTCAACATTATGGCTTTATTCGTCATCTTATGGACCTTCGCTGTTTACATTATGAGCGTTATGCAGTGTATCCCGGTCCAAAAGTTTTGGATCCCCACACTCGATGGCCAATGTATCGAGCCTGCCAAACTATTCTATACACAGCAAATTCCCAACATCTTGAGTGATGCAATTCTACTAGTGATACCATTGAAGCCAATATGGTCGCTGTCCATTTCGAAGAGACAGCGGGTGCTGCTGTCGTTTGTCTTCCTGGTTGGTTGTTTGTATGGCCTCCTCAACCCTTTCCCCTTCAATTATAGACATCTAATGCAGCTAAGAACTCTGGTTTTCGACATCGTTCGCCTCGTGGCCATGATTCAGTTTACACATTCTGGGCCCGACATGACCTGTATTTCATCCTACTCTCTCTTCTTATTTCGTTGCTAACCATACTCGCAAAGTTAACCAAGTTCCGATGGCAGCGTGGACGTGCACCGAGGCTGCGGTTGCCATCACCGCTGCATCAATGTCCAGCTTTCGCCCTCTCTTCCGACTCGGTCGACGCAAGTTCTGGACAGAGGTTCGACAGGCAACATCGCCGGGACATTATAAGGAGTCTTCCAAGCAATCGCAAGGGCTCTCAACTCAAAGTACAGTGGTGGACCCTTATTTCCTACAGGAAGGAATCTATATGCAACATAGTGTTTCGGTCCAAGATAAGAAGGTCTAAGGGGTTGCTATTTTGTATTGTTGCACAAAGGCCGCAGTATATAGTTTGGAAATTTCGACAGATTTTGTACATGTCCATCTTGACATTCATTTATAAACATTGCTTGGATGATAGGAAACGTGGCCACTGGCTCAGGTTGAACGACTGAGAGAGTAAGAAATTACCAGCTCTCCCATTCGGGACAAAAGAGAAAAATAGCCCGTCCTCGTTCACCTTCGACCAATTGAAGATACTTTCTGGAGCCGAGAGAGCTAGAGATTGGAATTTAATCTCCTTATTATCAATTCAATCAAAGCCGGCGCATGCGAAATTGGCCACAAATGTCTCGTGAATCACCGCCAGCTGGGCTAAGTAGACCTAAACCCATCACCGGCAACATGTGTGAGGTAGGCTTGTCCCAAGTTAACCCGAGTCGAGCGCCCTGCATCCTCGAGATACTTGCTAATTTCGTCAGGCGTCATTTCCGATCGCATTGTTGCAAGATTGTCAAGAATACGCTGCAGTCCAGCCTTGGCCTTCTGGCGGATTACCTCAATGTCATGGCCGACGAGCTGTCCATCGCGCTTTTTGATGACTCCATTCACCATGACAGTGTCAACGTCGGCGGCAGTTGAGTGCAGAACAGCGGTGGCAAGGGGATACGCAGAGGGAGTCAAAAAACGTTTGTTCGAGAGAAAAACAAGGTCTGCCCGTTTTCCAGGCGTAATGGTGCCAATCTGGTCACCTAGTCCAACTGCATCGGCCCCATTACGGGTGCCCCAGCGCAAAGCATCGCGAGCCGTGTAATCCAAATGCAATGGAATTTGGCGCCGGGAGTGGATGGCTAGGTTGTCTAGGAAGCGCTGCGTTTGCAACGCTAGGCGCATCTGAGACAACAGATCCGGCGCAACGGCGGCGGAGGTGTCGATGCTTAATGACGGTTGAATGCCGTGCTCGAGACAAGATCTAATGGGCGGAAGGCCCATGCCCATTTGCATATCTGTTTCCATCGCAATAGATACTTTACCCTTGGTTTCTGCGATAAGCTTGACCTGGCGCTCCGAGAGGTTTGTGCAGTGGATATAGACATGACCCGGCAACATCAGACCGGTATCAGCCCTTTCATCAAGGCCAGTGGAGATAACCGAATTGTTAAGACCACACGAATGAGAACAACACAGCATGTTGTTCTCCTGGGCAAACTTGATTTCGGCAGCCGTTAGATTGAAAGGAACAGTTCCCGGGATACTGAGCTGCAACGCCACCTGGACCAGGCTCTCGCTGGATGGGTTCGCTGCACGCATTTCGGCGAGGTGGTCCAACCGAGCTTTCCACGCATCTTGGCCAATGGGAGCTCCGTTGTATTCGCCATCGCTCATGCCGTAGGCGAAAAACGCCCGAATTCCGGAATCTTTCAGACCCTCGAGCTCCGCCTCGGCGTGCTCTTTGGAATGGAACGATTCACAGGTATCAATGATGGTCGTGACGCCACAATCAAGAGCTTCGAGGGCGCCAACAAAAGCGGATAGATGCATGTCTTCGATTCCAGTAGCTGGCAGCCATCGGAGGTAGGTGTTGGAGAGGAAATGAAGCAACGATTGGTCGGCTCCCAAGCCGCGAGTCAGAGCCATAGAGGCATGTCGATGGGTGTCTATCATACCGGGGATCACCACGCCATCAGTTGTATCGATTATTTCGGCGTCGGTGGTGGAGAGGTCTTCGACATTTCCCACTGCCTTGATGATACCATTCACGACTAATACGGCGCCCTTGGCGAAGTCGCCAATTGAGTCGTCCAAGGTCGCCACATATCCTCCGGTCAAAAGGTATTTTCCCGTCATCGCAACTTCTGAGTGGTTGGAGGTCGTACCCTGGTAAGAATTGATGATGGGATGGGAAGGATTCGCCGCTGAAAGGTTTGCAGCGTCTCTGATGATTGAAGAGCTCCTACCTCTCGTCTTTTCGAGCAACCTTTATACTTGTTTCGCTCCGTAAACGAATAATGGTTCGGGGCATTGGGCGATCCGAAGACCGAAACGCACCTGGTCTCCGAGGCGCAATTGTCCCACCGCATTTTTCCTTCTAGAAAGATGCGGGAACTGTATTGTGGATTTGAGAGAATGACACCCTCATCGGGAATCTGCAAAGGATTTCCCCAGGCGCAGATACTCTGTACCGACACCAATTATGAATTTCGTCATTGGGAATGGACTGATTGGTAGATGACCCGTGTGGATAAATCCCGACTGGTCAGAAACTCAGTTGCGACCCGCCCGATCCCGTCCCGTCACCTCATTTGCCGACTTTGTCACTGTATCTTGCGGGGATATGTGGGATGGACTGTATGGAAACATTTTTCTGATTAAGCTAGTTAGCTACAATACTATTATGGCGTTGGAATTTCAAGTATTGGTATTGAACAGCATCCTATAGTTTATTGCATTTTTATAGCGATGGATATATCGGTTCAAGTAGCTATCTAAGAGCACATTCAATAGGTTACACTTCTACCATTTCAACACTCTGAACAGCGAGTATATAAATGGACAATTCAGAGTACGCATGGATCAGCATTTACCAGCATACCTATGGTGTGCGGGGCTTTCGGAAGGCGGTAACTCCAAATTTAAGTATCCCCTATGGCGGGAAACGGTGTCTGGAGGTTTTGATGGAAGTTGAGCTGCTTTGTACTAGAATTATGCACCACGGGAGCAAAGGAATGGCAGCATTCTCCGTCAATTCCGATAATACACAGTGAGTATATGATATGGTCCGCTCCAAGGACACGATACCACTCTTGGCTCCCACTATTGTGGGTGGGTATTTCCCGAGTGGTAATTTAGGATGGGGATGTTTTCACAAGAAAGGTTAGTATTCGGGAAAGAACAGCTCATATCGATTGTAGATAATAATAGTCGGACCCGGATCCGTGGGCCTCCGGCCCTGAGCAAGCTAAAGTGGAGAAATAGGCGCGTACAAAGTGCAGACCGGGAATGGCGGAAGTATTCTGAACAGTTTGGTCACTGACTCGGAGCACCGAGTTACCATTCATCACTTGTCTCATTTCATTCTCTCTATTCATAATACGGTGGATGATGAAGCGGGGTTTATGATTGTGATGTTGACGGAACCGTATATTTCAAAATGTTGGAGGCATGAATTACGCCACTGGTTGGATAACTACAGGCTGGAGGTCAAATAATCGTTCTCACGGCTGTTAATGGTAGTGGGGAGATCGATGATTGCATTGTTATGTCATGGCCCAAAGTCTGTCTTATCTGTGGGAACCTGTATAGCCACAGTATAGCAAGTAGTGTATTCGACAGTGATATCGGGACCCCTAGAGAGCTAATCCATTTCATAGTATGGTCCCCTCGATATCTCATGCGTCTGCCTCAGTAGTGATACGAACGACACCATTGAATAACATTCTAAACCCTGGACGAATTCCTTCCAATCGATCTGCAACAAAGCTCTTGCAAGCAACCATATTTCCTCCCCGCACATCATGAAGCCAATTAACCCCAATTCATCTTTCGGGGTTTGCGACATTGTACTTTTCCAGAGCAAATGCCATCGGCTTAATGCTCGTCTCAGCCGGGCTAGTTGGTTACGGATAGTATTGCTAGCGAAAGCAGAGAACATTATTGAATGCAGGCCTAAAAATGCGCAATTAGTTGGCAAATTACTAGACTCGGACATAATTCATACCACAGATCACCGCAAACAAACCATATACGCTGACATGGTGAGTTAAAAGGCTGTCCAGCTTTTCCTGAGAATCATCCATGAGTGTATCCACAAGACCCGCTAGTGATGGCGACCGTCTATAGTAGTCAGTGGCTGTAGGCAACAATGACCCCTCAGCTAAGAAATCTACTTCGTAGCACGGAAGGTCTCCTGTGAGCTCAGCAATTGTAATAAGCGGAGGAGACCTAAAACATGCTACGAACTGACAATCTAGTAGGAATATATAAGTAGCAGTCCTATACAAAATGTTAGTGTGTATTACTTTGTGCTGCTAAAGAAAAATTTAATACCTGATCAGAGATTCTTTCTCTGTAAATGTTAGCCCATTTAATACCGGCTGCAATGATGTATTTTGGTGAGCGATTTGAAAAAGCGACAGCGACCGTGCAGCATACACCAACGATGGGAAACGCTGGCGTCTGATTCGTCGTCGAATACCGGGGTCATTCCTTCCAACTTGAAGATTTACCATGATAATCGCGGCCATCAATGGTTCAGCGAGATCCGGCATTCGACTCTCGGGAGCTCCAGAAACCTTACATCCTGTTTTGAATATAGGCAAGCCAAAGATGCACTCTTCTGCGAGGTCGAAGCATTCGATGGCTAAGTGGTAAGTATCTCTTGGATAGGAGAGAATTGATCCACCCAGGAACATGGCCAACAGAAGTGGCGATGACACAGAGGAGATACGCGAGGTTGGCAGATCAATAATTGGACAATGTCGGCGGAGGCATTGCAGGTAGAGCTGAGTGTATTCGACTAAATTGGTCACCGAGAATAGGCCCTGCTCAATCGCAGAATATAAGCTGTCCCGCGCTCCCTCTGTTGACATCCCGCTGTTGTCAGCGGTGCGGCTAAGCTCTTTAACAATCTCTTCACCACATTTTCTGAAACAGAAAAGTTGCGGTTCAGCCATAGTTTCAGAGACTCTGCCATCGAAAAGTTCCTGGCCCCACGAATCGACTCCGGGAAATCCAAAGAAGGGGAAGCCCTCGTAGCTTTCTTCGGTTAGGCTAGCCTGTGCAAAAGCCGATGACATAAATACAACCTCGGTTGGCTTGGTTGAAGGTCCGCACCGCTGCCTAGGTTCAGGCCTCCCAGATTCAAGAGCCATGTAAAAGTCCTGGCACGAGTTTGTTTCACGATAGAAATTCAGTAAAAACGGAATTCTCACTTTGTACGCAGTATCCGTAGACTCTTGCGTAGCAGGAGATATCTGGCACTCCCTTGTGTCGGCAGCCGTGTCCTCTTGCTCAGAAGGGGGTATATTAGGCAACTGAGGCGAGTCCGGCTGGATGGTGCCCGAAACGCGTGAATATTTACATACAAAAGAGTTGCTCGAACAGGTTCCGCAGGGAACACCCTTGTCACAAGCAACCTTCGCCATGGCACAGTAGTCACACGAGGTTCTAGGCTTTCCCCTCTTCATAGTATGGGGCATAGGCCGGTCGCATCTCTGTGGGCACTTTCTTGCATGTCGACGAGCAGCATCGCTGGGAAATTGTATTAGTATATGAAAGCACAGAAGACGTGGTGTGCTTGAATGTACATTCGAGAAAAGTATTGGTCACAGAAAAAGCAACCATGGGAACGAGAGACGGCATCTACCAGCTATTAGGCTTCCGTGTGCCTTGTGATGGAATCGGCACTGACGCGATACTTCGTGTCGACGTAAATGACTGTTCGTGGAAAAGCTTTTCAAGCAAGTCTTGCACTTGTAGGGCGAATACATGGTGCAAGATGGGTAGGATCGTGTTTTTAACGGACAAGATAGTCGAGATGCACTCGACCCCTCCAGCTAAATTATGCTTGATGGACGCAGTAGGCTGGGGGAGTTGTGGCAGAACGCAGCAACAGTGACCAAGTTTGTGGGTGGCGGGGTGGGGCGTGAGGCATGAATGTACCGCCGGATGGATACGGAAAAGGTGGAACTGAGTTAGCTCCGACCACTACTTCTTGTTAGCTAGTAAAAAAGAGGCTGTTTATTCGTTTGAACTCGGAAGAGGTTGCCAATTCTTTCCCTTTCCATACGTTCAGTACCTTAAAGATGGATGGGGAAAGACAACAGCAGCAAGATCGACAGCGGATAAATGAAAATAATAGAGGGAGAGAAAGGATACCCGTCATTTAACACCCTCCTCACCAGAAATAATATTATTGAGAAACCATTTCCCGCGTTCCCAGTGGAGAATTAAAAATATGTCAAGCGGCAAGAGAGATTTTCTGACTATTGGACGGACAAACACGCATCTCGAAGCATTCCGAGCCCACACCGGATGAGCATCGCTTACCATCGAACGTCGTCCCCGGCGGGCAAACAGGGTTCTCAGTGGACTGGCAAGTGTTTCCGATCTGCACTCGCCCCGGTGGACAGTACGGCAAAGCAGTGGCTACGCATTTCGTGCCGTCGAATAATACCCGGGGACATGCAGGAGGGGTGGTCGATGCGCAGATATCTCCATTGAACGCTGTTCCAAGAGGACTGCTCGGCCAGTCCTCAGCCACACAAGTAGTTCCGGCGAATGTCGTACCAGGGGGCATGTGGGATGTGCATCAGAAACGCACGTTTTGCCGTCGAAAACTGTACCTGGAGGGCAGGCCGGCTGGGTATCGGAGACGCATGTCTGACCGTCGAACGTCAAGCCGGGTGGGCAGGAGGGGCTTACTACAGACGTGCAGGGTTCTCTGTTGAAGAATGTCCCGGCTGGGCAGGTCGGTCTGGCTTTTGACACATAGGAGCCGCTGTCAAACATCATGCCCGGGGGGCAAGACGGGAATGCATCGGAGACGCAAGTGCGCCTGTCAAAAGTATAGGTTAGAAGGCAACTGGGCCAGTCCTTGGATATACAAGACGTCCCGTCGAAGGTCCCCGCTGGGCAGCTTGGAGGCTTGGGAGACACACAGTGCTTGCCGCTCAAACTCATATCCTCTGGACAGACAGGAGTCTCGGGGAAGTGGCAGACTCCATCGTCGGGGGTCGATCCGGGAGGACATTTCGGGCGCTCACCAGAGAGACAGACATGCCCATTGAAGGTAGTTTCTGGTGGACAAGAAGGGTCCGTATGGGATACACATGCATTGTCACTCAGAGTTGAGCCAGGTGGGATGGTAGGCTGCTCATGATTTACACAATGTGTTCCGTCGAAAGTTGTTCCCGGGGGACATGACGGAGAGTCGCTGCTAACACAAAACCCTCGATTGAAAATGGCACCTGGGGGACATGCCAGTTGTTTAGATGAGACGCATGCCCCGCTCTTCAGCGTCGTCCCTGGTGGGCAAATTGGCTCTTGCGTTGGTGTATATACGCACTTGTAGCCGTCACAGTGACTTCCACGGGGACATGAACCTTGGTCCTTCGTGACCAGAACACAATATGAGCCATCCAAACCGGACCCGTTAAACAGTATCGAGCATCTCCGTTTGGGGAATGAGAGGGGCCGAGTCCAGAAGGACACGAAGGGGGTTCTGGTGTAACGCAAGTACTCCCATCGAACTTTGAACCAACAGGGCACCTTGGAGGCTCCATAGAGCGACATACCTTTCTGTCAAACCTACCCGAAGCACAAGCAGGAGGGCCCTCCGACAGGCAGACCTGACCATCGTAGACGGAGCCTTTGGGATACCTTGGCTGTGTCATTTGAGTTCAAACGTTATTGCGAAACACGAGGTCGGCTGGGCAGGATGGAGAAATTTTCGAGGTGCACGGCTCCCCTGTTAAAGGGATCCGGGAAGACATGTTGGAGGCTGAGAGCCTACACATCGTTTGTCATCAAGATCAAGGCCGTCAAGGCCGTCAGGGCAAGAGTTGATTGCGTGCGAGGCTCAGAAGGAGATTGTTGATAGAACCGGCGAGGCGTGCAAAGCTCAACTCAGACATGTGAAACTCAAAAGGATTTATATGATAAATCATCCGAGGCCAATTCAGCGAGCCTTGCGGCATGCACTGTGCAGAAGGAGCTACTGGAAAAGCAGTCTTATGCTGCCAGTGCTCAGCTGAGCTCATGCAACGCACAGAAAGGAATGTATGAGAAGAGACTGGATGCTAACTCTGCTGAGCTCAAGTCATGCCAGACACAGAATAGTGTGCTGAACGCGAAAGCAGAATCAAACTCAGCCGAGCTGGCAACATGTGAATCGCTAAGAGCATCCTGGGAGAAAATGCCCACTCAAAACTCAGAACAAACCTCACCATTTGAAGCAGCCAAGGAAGAGCAAAGAAAAGAGTGTGCACAACAAGCAGAGGTTAAGACGAATGTATATACCATCAGAGCTCGACCAAGTTTATTGATGTGAAAGACGGGAAAACTGATGATGGCACTGAGGTTCATTTGTGGTGAGTGAGCCCCCTCAGTTTCAAGATGATCTTCATAATCTGAGGTGAACCGTTTCAGGGAAAAACTTCAACACCGAATCAACGATTTGTCATATATCACGCCGGTTATGAGGAATATCTCATCCGCAATACCCGAACCGGCACATTTATTACTGCCCCACTTTGAACCATTACATGCCTGTCATTTGGACCGAATGTGTTCAACAGGGGGTGATGTCACTTCAAATAAGCTGGCTATCTTAGACCCGCGAGCTCGATGAAAGCTACTACCGCTGACTCACGGTAGCGGAGCATACAAATATGTTGACTGGCCTGATTAATACCCGTAATATACAATTAGCACGAACCCGTTCTGTTTGAGTAGTGTTTGGAGTGTTTTCCGCTATGGTCACTGGTGGCACAGGCTGTGTAGGCATGACTCGAAGGTTCGATGGCTAGCAGGTTTGCGGTAGCTGTCAACTTAGGCATTGTTTGTGAAGGTGAGCACTGATCAATGCTGCCTACGGCTACCTGGTCCCAATTCATATAGAACGTCTCCAACCAGCGTACTGACCGCACCGCTATCCGTCTCAGCCCCTTCAGTACTTTCCAAGGAATGAGAATGGAAGTTCG
This sequence comes from Aspergillus ostianus, assembly GCA_025592935.1. NCBI lineage: Eukaryota > Fungi > Ascomycota > Eurotiomycetes > Eurotiales > Aspergillaceae > Aspergillus > Aspergillus ostianus. The sequence continues at coordinate 140,632 of JANFQY010000025.1, read as the reverse complement.
CACCCGCAGTTTGAACATTTGGCGCGCGAGATGGCCCAGTTGAAGCTCTCCTTCGTGCACGAAGCCCGTATCGCCGGAAACGACGATCCCGACAGCGCCGATGGCCCGGACTTCTTCGTCAACGTGTACGGCAATGCCGGGCCCAAAATTATTACTGGTGGATATACACCTCACTCGGCTAAAGAGGCTGTTGATAGTCGGTATAAGCATCGCGACGTGGTTGTTGGCTTTGGCCTGCCTTTTACATCAAACCCGGACCCGCCTTTTCGTATCAAGGAGAATGTTCCCTTGACGCTGTACCAGCGGGATACCTTCTATACTCCCAAGGATCCTAGGGCAGGTACTTTTCATTTTTATTACATTGCGCATATATGCGGCTTGTGTAACACAAAGTGGACTCGTGTACTTTCAATGCAATCTTCTCATCTGTCATTGGCTGAAGGGGCAGGCAGCCTGTTCCATTCTACCTGTGGATCGACAATATTTCAATGACTTTTCACAATCTCATTGGAGCCATACAACTGTCCGATTGTCTTGTTTGAAACCATTTCATGTTGATCATGCATGGTCCTCGTGTGATATATTTGGACACATTCAGCTATTGAAAAAGATGAATAGAACTGTATATTCAATTTTCCATCTATTTCACTATTTTTCTTCATTCGTTACATACGACCACAGGGTGTGGAGAACAGTGCTTCCCGTCTGCTCAGCCGTACTTAAGCCACACGCCGGCCGGTTAGTAGTTGGGTGGGTGACCACCAGCGAATCCCGGCTGTTGTATGTTTATGTTCACTCGTTTTTTTTAACTTGTTAAGTTTAGCACTTCTACCGCCGTGTCTTCAGTCGCTTCATCTGAACACCCTAAAGCCCTTTAAAGTTCACCCGCCAAGCCTGTCCTGCTAATATAGCCTCTCTTACAACTTTGTTGGAAGTAAAGGCTCTCAACTTCTGTCACTCACACTATCTAGCTATATATAGTTATTATATGAGAATCGGGCTTCAAGTCTGCTTAGCTGTACTTAAGCTACATACCAGCCAGTTAGTAGTTAAGTAGATAATTATTAGCAAATCCTGGCTATTATATATCTATATTTACTAAGGTTTTGTAATTTATTAGGTTTAATATCTCTACTACTCTATCTTTAGTCACTTTATTTAAACACTAAAGTCCTCTAAAGTTTATCTGCTAAATCTATTTTACTAATATAGTCTTTCCTGTAACTTTCATTAGAAGTAGAGTCTTTCAACTTCTGTATCACTCACATTATCTAGCCAGGTACAGTTGTCATATTTAGTGGCTTTGCTCTCTTTTTCAGTTTTCACCACTTGAATGAAGCAAAAATATATAGATTTCGGGCTCAGCGATTCTAGAACAGGCCCAACCCTTCCACAAATCCACCAGCCACCATCAACAGTGGCTATCCAACGAAACGGCGAAAGATATCACACAGGAGAACATCAACGTCCCGGAAACGCAAAATTTATATTAATACAACTAGCTCGCTCACTAATATTACTAATCGCATAAGGTCCAATCCTTCCATTCGGCTCATATGAAACAGGATAAAGCATGACATGAATTTCTTGTTACCGAGGCTGGATTTTTGCCTGTTTAACATCTGGTGGAGATTTGGCGGCCGGATGACAGGAAGCGTCAACATTGACAGGGTTTCAACGTAGAAACGTCAACGTCAGTATTTTCTTTAATACACAGGCACTCTCTGATACCTAGGCACTGCGCTTCAATCTTCAGACATTTCAATACCCAAAGATCCGAGTAGAATACCTTCCCTCATCTCTTAACTCTATACATCCTTTTTTACCCTGACTTCTGGAAATATCACAACTATTTCCTTTTTTATTTGTTAAGGCAAATAATATTCATAGGCAACAATAACCAAGCTTATATCGCATCCTACTAGTAGTCCTGTTTTATATCCTTTTTTACTGCTACAACTGTTTCTCTAAAACCATCATAAGCTCGACTAACCTCGTACACTATAAAATTATATTTAGGCTATTAGCATTTACTAGTAATTCTAGATGCTTACTTACACATAAGAGTTCGCTGATCGAGCGTTTCTAAGTCAGAGATTAGAAGTTTTATATTTCCGGACTCCGTTTATTAGTCTCATTAACATAATAGGGTTCGGTTTCGCAGATTCTGTATCTGGCTCCATGATTTCCATCCAGATGCCTCAGGCTTGGTGTAAGATATGCTAACTTTAGAGTGGTATTGAGATAAAACCAATAAGATGATCCACTACCTACTTTGTTCAAGGCATCTTCAGAGATTAATTGCGTCAAACCAATATCTTGTACAGGGTACTGGGCCTGTCGTCTTAGGGGCATGTTCACTAACCTGGATACTATGTTCATCAACTGGGGTATTGTTTACGTGGATGGTGGCCCAGGGGGGTTCTCTGCCTGACCAACTTCATCGCGCTCTGCCGGTTTGTCTTTTTTAAATCCCTCCTCCTCATTTATCTTCCTAGGTTGTGGTGTTTCCCAGATGGGGAGGAACCTACTGGTCAACTCCTCATATTCTATCAGGCGGTTCCCTTCTGCATACACAGGCGGGTGTCTGCAATCCACAAACAAGGTCCACGGTCCTTCATCTTTGCTGCTCATCTGCAAGTACTGCTCAAACACCTTTGTATCCATCCGCTCATCCCTGCGCATCAAAAATCCCTTACCCTTCCCAGTAATCAGATGGATTGGGTGCTTCGCGTGAAACTTCACAGAAATCTCATTCCGAAGCCCTGGATCGCACTCGTCGAGGAAGACGTCGTAGCAGACGTGTATTACGCTCCGGGAGTCAAGCATTTGGATCATTATCAGCTCTATGCTGAAGCCAGCCGTTTATTTTCCGACTTTTCGAATTGCAGCACCACTGAGGTTCTTGAGACTGGTCTGTGCCCAGGAGATAACAGCGGCAGAGCGCCGGGACTTTCCGTCGCGATATTTGGTCCGAATGAGACATCGTAGTGTGAGATTCGTCTTCAGTGTCTGGGGGAAAACCTGGACCTCCGGCATGGCAGCAGCTGGACGAGGTATGAGAGTGGCTGAGACAAAACTGACTACGGGTAAAGGGCTTATAGAGGAAAGTGACCGTAACATGCATGACCTGGCGGTCGGCGGCTAGAGGGTCACATGTGGGGCACTAATCTGCGGGAGCCCCCGCCCCCTACGTCATGTATAACTGAGGTAGGAATGAGCGTAAACCATGACACTGCCTTTGGATCGGGCTCGAGCTCCGGCATGCGATCAAGTGTTTGCTCTCTGGGCAGTATATAACTTGTGTTTCTTCAAAACATGGTAATTGTCTACGCACAATCAATGGCAGATATATAAATTCTTACAAGTTTCGCTGAGCCTGGCTCAAATCTGCCATTTCACTTATCAAAGTGGCGATAGTACCAATCTTGGTAACTAAGTGGAAGAGGATTGGATTGGGGAGGAAGAACTAGCAATAAGGAAGCATTGATATTTTGAAACAGCAGCCATTCGTTCAACTTTGTCGGGTTGTCAGGTTTCCTGTTTCCAAGTTTCATTTGTTGCTTTGCTCCTTTATCGCATGCATGTACGTCAAAGATATATATATTTGCTGTAGGCTTGGTTGTCGGGCTGGTTACGCGCACCTTATCTACCTGACCTTTACCTCCGCCATTATCTTCCTGACTACGTAGCGCCTCATATTGCTGACAGGAAAACAGTGAGAGGTATGTGCACGTGTGCTGAAATAGCAGCAATATTAATACTGTACTTACCATATACCAATATCAAAGTGTAGAATTAGCTAGGTAATTAAGCGGGCGCTTACGTACTCAAGTAGGTAAATAGGGAGTGAGCTCGTTAGGCAAGCAGGCAAGTACGAATATAAGTAAACACGTAGGTAGGTAAACCTGTAGGCTGGTACCAACCCTAGGACCGGTACTAAATTTATTCAATTATGTGTAATAGGACAGGAGTTCATTATGACCAGGAAAGTAAAATGTACCTGATAAGAGCAATGAATCCTAGATTATTTTGCACAGCTGATGCTCTTTGTCTGGTTGCCAATATGTGGAGGAGTGGAAAGATCGTGCCATCCAGGCGATGAAATAACATCCGGGGTGCCAGTACAAGTCTCGTCCCTAGGCAAGTGTTAGAGTAGTGTTACATTATGTGTGATGGTTTACCTACGGGAATAAGGAGCACTTATAAGCGGGTGGAACAATGATCGATCCAACGGAGGTCATTCTATGTACCTTGTTAGCTAAGATTCATTTTAGCACGGAGATTTCACTTAACACACCCAATATTAGATAGGACATTGCACTCGGGAGACTCAATATTGGGAAGTACGGTAGGTTGGCCTTCAAAGTTGGCCTGGGGATACACAGTAGCCTAGGCGGAGTCATATAGTGTAAGTAATAGGAAGCCTAGATTGAAATATAGGCTATGAACTTACGTTGAGTCTTCTCGGCCAGTATGTGCATTTAGTCCGTTCATAATTCAGGTCTGAACAACCTGATTGTAAAGTGGTTTGTGTTTCGATGCAGGATTCATCCTCCAACCTGGAGATTCTTAGCTGGCACAGTATTGTTTGGGGTTTCAGATCTCACCTATATTCATAACAGAAGAACTGAACATATGCGTCTGCCTGAGGGACAGTGATTGACTGGACTTCGCCACTGTAATATGGGATGAGCACCAGTGCAGTGTCTGGGGAGTAGAATCATAGCTATAAACTGACTTTGCAATACAACCGGACCATTGGATGGGGGTCAATGTACCTACGCAGTCTAGCGCAGAATTGAAAGAGGCCTAAGTATAAGTTAGCCGACGATGCCTGATCTAGCGTACATATACGAGAACTTACTATCTTGGCCTCAACACTTGCGATTGTAGCCACCAGAGCTATATAGGACAAGTACCAAAACTGCATTTTGAAGGTCGTAGGACGTGTACTAATGTTTTAGACTGAATGGTTGGCTGACCCTCATAAAGTTGACGAGGATGGGCCTAGTCCTAGTAGACTTTATATGCACTATTTCAAGTTTTCACAGACCATGACGCACACAAAAACTATTTAACCATCAATACTACATATACTTGAATGATGTTACACTTGAGAAGCTGTCTAGTTATGCTTGACGTAAGACCGAACAAGTGTGTGACGAGTATAGCCCTAATACTACTTTGCATGCGTAGCTAGTTTAGTCCATGCCGAATAGGAGAGTAATCAGACCGCTTTCCCAGGGCCCACTCGTAACAGGAACTTGGGAAGGGCCGTACCTTAACTGTGGATACGCTACCGTTGCATTGGTATGTTGCGATGTGCCTAAAAAGACTGGGTATTCCACACCCGGAGAAGTGGAGCTGTCATCAATTCTTCAGTGTCAGGATCAATGTTCGTATTGGGAATCATGCATCACAGAGCAAATACCTCATCAAAAATGAAATGTAACCTGAACACCAAAAGTTATAAAAGAGAGTTCATCATGGTTCTGAATTTTAACATGAATATTTCGAAGACGTTCTTTGTGTGTCCCCTTATCAAAACCTTAACAGAATATACCACAGTGCTCTGACTGGTTTTCCTATTAATTTATTTTCCATAAAAGCACCAGACCCTACCTGAAAATGTCTGACTCAGCTCAACTTTACCATAATAATTCCCGATTCGGAGACTGGCTGCCTTCGCCCGAAGAAGTCTGCAGATGGCTCAGGGGTCTGATAAAACAAGCTGAGAACGACCCCAAAGAACTTGATCCTGTCATTAAGGACTTCCAAAGTCTTGTGCGGGATGACCCTGCCCTCAAGGCTCTTGCGATAAAGATGTTCAAGGAAATCCCTCGCGTGGAAGGCGATGTCACGTACGACGTCAAGGACTTTGACCAAACGCTGAAAGTCTTCAATGAGATCCTGACCTCTGCACCGTATGTGCGGGCAACAGGAGCTGGATTGAGTGCCATCACTGTTCCTTTTAATGCGGTGCTCAATTGGCCAGCGAATACAACAAGCGGTTATGTGTTCTTCCTGAACAAGCATGTCAATGAAAAGTTGAAGAAAATCGTCGACAGATGGGGAGACTTTCTCAAATACGACCCCAAGTCCACTGAATTCATAAACCACAAGGCAGATTGCAACAAAAATTGGTTCAGCACCAATTATCAAAATATTATGAAGGACTACGCCCAGTGGCCACACGACTCCCCTATCGAAGGGCTTTATAAATGCGACCCTAAGTATCCTACTTGGGGGTTTCCCAGCTGGGATAAGTTCTTCACCCGCGAGTTCTGTACGGGTGTACGCGATGTGAGCCAGGAAGACCAAGACGCCAATGTGATCGTCAATGCCTGCGAAGCCGGCAAGCAGGGAGTAGTAGAAAGGGTCAAAGATCGCGACACGTTTTGGCTCAAGTCCCAGCCGTATTCGATAATCGACATGATGGATTCCGACTCATACAGTTCCCGATTCTTTAATGGCACCGTCTATCAAGGCTGGCTGAGCTCTGCTTGCTATCATCGCTGGCATGCTCCCATCTCGGGGACAGTGAAGAAGATAGTGCATATTCCAGGCACCTACTACTCTAACGTCCGATCAAATCTGTTTCCCAACCCTGACCCGTCGGGTCCGAACCTTTCGCAGTTCTATCTTGCCTCGGTTGCTACGCGAGCGCTTATTTTTATCGAATCGGACAACCCGGCTATTGGGCTGGTATGCTTCATTGCGATCGGAATGAATGAAATTTCAAGCTGTGAAATCACGGTCTACAAAACCCAGCATGTGCAGAAGGGACAGCAGCTTGGAATGTTTCACCTTGGTGGATCGGCCTATTGCTTGGTGTTTGAACATCGCGTAAAGCTTGAGTTCCTGGACCCGACCAAGTCTCATACAAATCCCCATATGATGTTCAAACTGAACAGCCGGTTGGCCACGGTGAAACAGTGATTCAACTTCTTGCATGGGAGTATCCATCGTGTTCAGAAATATATGAATCAAAGGATATAAGGGGCAGAAGCAGCGTTGTGATAAGAATGAACAAGCAAGTTCCATAAAAGTACCCAACGCAAACCCGCTTACGTACCTATCTATTTGTAGATGAAATGATGAAATCCTATAATTATAAGCTTCCGGTTTGGCAGTGCTCCATTGAAAATTTCAAATTACCGATTGGCTTGACGCTGTAGATCACTTCTTGGCAGGTCTATTTCCCATGTTGGGACTATTTAGTGAGGTGACTTTGTTGATAGAGCAGGCTTTGGTCTGTTTTGTCCCCTGGCTTTTATTTCGTTTATGATGTCATATCACAAGCCCCCTTCACAAAATATGTGTGATCCAAACCAACATCATATGGATAACCTCACTGGGTTTACAATCGGCGGTCCAACAGCTATTAGCCCCATGATTGAGCCGAGTCAGAGGCTAGGAGCCTGTGTGCCGATCTCGCCCATATCTTCAGCTCTCTTCAAATCCACTAGGAGTCCAGGGCCACGCACTCAATACATTAACGTCACAGCCTGGATTATAGTTTCGGCAAAGCATTGCTTCGCTTTTATTTCAGACTTTCAGCCTCTGGTATAGACCCACTTATAGTCTTGGCGTTGGTATTTACCAAATAGGAAACATGTGAGGCGATTCTCATTGGATCTTGGCATCATAACTTCCTAAATAATTATGTGGATGGCGAAGGTGCCCGGACTAAGAGCATGAAGGATTGTCAGCCGGCTGGAATAGAAGGTATAAATTGACCGCATCTCGCCTACCCTCCATCTGAACACCCACCACTCGAAAACCCAGTAACCATGCTTTATAAAGCCTTTCTTCTCCTGGCAGCAGCACAATCTCTATATGCTGACTACAAATGTGTATACCAGCCTCTCTTATCCATTAAACCATACTAACTTGCCCCACTGAATAGTCTCCATCTAATAACTGCTAACCCTCGCACTCTTAACTGGAACTCCCTAAATAATACCATCAGCGGCAAGCTCATTACTAACCAGCCTATCGTAAAACTATACTTCAAGGGAGCAGACTATAACGCTCAGCTTTATAAGAGAACTACTATAAACTAGACCAATTTATAATTCCAAATAAAGTCTTCAGTTAGATATATCTACCCTCTATCTAAGTCATATATATTAATCATGTAAGACCCTCGCGACATGTACTTAGCTATGGAAGCCATTTATAAATGACTCAGCTGTGGGCTCCCGAAGTATCCATACTGACTCCAATACCCAAGGAAGCCACGATTAGAGTTATGGCCAGGCTTCCAACGAGGCAACTCGACATTGACGAAGAGGGGAATGCAGGAAATGGGGGTCATGGGAAAGGGGTGTCGTTTAAACTCACCTATAATCCACCTGAACACTAAATCTTGTATCTCGGTTATATACATGATAGGCCTCGGTACGGTATTGCTTCCTTGTCTGCTCTGGCTGGTTCCCTCCCTACTTGTAGCCTCCCTATCTGTTTTGTGGCTATGTTCTATGTCCTATGTCTATGTCCTTGCCGGGCCTTTCCTGACCCTCCTTAGCTTCTGTATGAGAATGATCACTTGTCTACGCTATCGTGATTAAGTTGCCAACCCATAGAATCCTAAGAAATACCATGTCATTATTCGCAGATCAAACGTGCCAAAATCTTCGGACACCTACACCGCCATTACCAACTGAAGGCTCTATTTCCTCTCCTTTTAAACACCCCATTCTAACCGCCAGTCAAGTGGTTGCTGGTCGTATTATTGGTGGTGTCGGTTGTGATTATTGATGTTTGTGGTTTGTGCAAGACATGGATAAGTATTTGATAAGTCAAGATGTGTATATGTATGTATTAGATACAATCCCCATGTTTGGGGTGCAGGCGGTGTTTTCTTTCCTTATCCGGGGTGTATTCTGGAGCAGGGGAAGAGGTCGGAGCAGGTGGGTGATGTTGCTATGTAATAGTCTCAGATCTTTGGGTATATTGATGTGTTCCTTATTTCTATTGGTCATTATTTCGACGATCAGAGATTCGCCGACTATATAGGGAAGAAACAACCATGACATCCGCTTTTGAAGACGCCTCCCCCTGCTTTTTCAGTCGTATACCTGCACTTGCTGCCGCTTTCGCCAACCATGTCCCTTGAAATACAGAATCCACAAAGCCGGGGTAACAAGGAGCCACAATAGGGAGATTATCGTTCCTACCCATCCCATTCCGATAACATTGATCAGAGGTAAGGCAGCAGCAATAGCTCCAGCTCCGATGAGATTCTTAAAACCGTTCATGGCTGCCGTCGCAGTAGCCGGCCGGGATGTATGCAAATCCATCACAAGCATTTTCAGGGTGTTAGTGACACCTGCGTCCGTATTTCCCAGCAGGAACAAAATGATGAGAGGCGCTGCAATATGCACATTGTAGTTCATGGTCCAGCCATATGCCAGAACGGAGCAGGATGACAAATACATGAGGGGGATTGTAATTTGCAGCCTTGCCTTTTCAATCGGTACACACTGCAGCTCCTGCTGCTCGTTGGGTCGAACTTCTACATCATTTCGCTGCGCATGGCGCCGATAGTTCCAGTCGGTCACTGTTCCCACTGTCCAACGGGTGACGATCCCCCCGACAGCGAAGGGTATATAACACAGCCCAATCTGGAGAGTGTTGTAATGGTACTTCTGCTCTAGTAGCGCCGGTAGCGTACTGAGAATTGCTATCGACCCGCTAAAACGGACTGTGCTGCAGAGTACTAGGATTCCGATGTGACGATGCATCACGATCTTCAAAACATCGATCAGGCTCGGTCGACGCTTGAAGACGGTTCGGGTTGCATAGTTTGGTGTGGGCCCATTTCCCCCCTTAATCATCTGCAGGATAGACTTATTCCAACGCTGTGGTGGGATGCTCCCGTTTCCGGTGACTGCACGACATGTTTCACGCAGGAACATAGCCATTATTAGAACAATCACTCCGGATACAATGGTCAAAAACCAGAAGGAACTTCGCCACCCTAAAAACTGGATGATGACTCCACCGAGAATGGGCCCAACAGCAGGCCCAATGGTCATTCCCAGCGAGGAATAAAACATGTATTTCCCACGCTCGGCGCGTGTAACGAGATCTGCCACCGCGGCATTTGCAACGACTGAGCCGCTACTGCTGCCGAGGCTCTGAACGCCACGCAGTACCATGAGTCCAGCGAAGTGTGTTTGAAGGGCCAGACCTATGTTGCTGCCAAAGAAAAATAACAGACAGATAAGAACAATTGGTCGACGGCCGTTTTGATCGGCAATCGTCGCTGTCAGTAATGGCGCAATGCCTTGAACAATCTGGTCTCGTTAATTGCAAGGTTCCTATGGTAGTTGTTGACTTGTGATGATACCTTAAACACTGTGATCGTCAAGTTCATTGTGCTTTTCGACACGTTCATATCTCTGGCTAAAGGCCCTAGGGCGGGATAGTACATGTTGCTGGACACGGGGCTGAGGAAGTTTACTGCTGAGCAGAGAACGATGGTAAAAATCTTCTCCCTTTCGGATAAGACACTATACTGCTGGCTTGGCGATTGGATAGAGCCATCTTGTGCTGTAGTCTCTTTTCGATTCAATTCAAGGTGCTGGAGGTCGGTAACAGGAAAGTCATCGGGTTTTGCAGAGCTGGTGCCGGCGTCCCTCGACTCCATAGTTGAGGAGTATTAATCTGATAAGTACAATCTTCTTCGCCGGCCCAATTTATATATGAAGAGACCATCGAAGAAAACATAACTTGCAGATCGTATTTCATTCTGATGCCATCTCCCCTTGCTGCGAAGATTTAAATTATCATGCCGCTTTCTGATATGGCTTTTGCGAGCCCTAGCAATGTCAACCACCTCGAGCTGTTCCTAGACGCAAGGGATGGCCCGCCTACATCTGCCGCCCTGCTTTGTGCCCCTGCGTACGCTTCACGGCTGCTCCTCTTGGGTCCGTATAGGGATTTCAGATTTCATGAAAGATTATTTCATCTTAGAAAGCTTAGTATTTCATCGCCATCCTTCGTTTCATGTGAAATGAAAAGGCTCCTTAGTAAGGATATATAAGGTTCCGGACCAAAAACCATAAAGTGCTGTATTGAGCGGACTATCATCAAAACCTATACCTCCATATAAATATTTAATATAGAGCAAAATACTAACAATTTCAAATGTTTTGTCAAGTACCTTTTACTGTACAAAACGAAAAATCTTCCCTTTCTAAATAGGAAATAAGGCTTAACAATTTCTTATTATATTTTTGAAAGTGATTTAAGCGTTAATCATAGGCCAAAATCGCAAGAATCCTACATAAGAATCGTGAAAATTTACTAAGCTTGTAATAAACTTGAGACCCCTTACCTATCTGAATGGGGTTAAACCTCTTCTCAACTCGACGGGGTGTGTTCAGTAAAGCCTACTAAAGCCTACTAAATTGCTCGTAGAAGTTTCCGATTCGAGTCAGGTTTTTCCTTTCAGGAAATTTCATTTGATATCCCTGGTTTCTTACTACTACTCGACTTACATATCCCGTTCTACTACTGCCAATAAAGGAGACTACGTGGGCCACGAAACGCTCCAAATCATGGAAATCGCGCCGTGGCCGGCTAGAATATCCAACTTACCTTCTGGGGTGTTACTAAAACATACACGATTTATTTAGAATTACAACAGAAGTAACACAAGAGACAAGTCCTATTGCTCGTGATCGAAGATCAGCACTCATCCTAACGGCCGGCGTATAAGTTAAAGGTTAGAATAACCCTAGCACCACATAAACCTACGTGGATGGAGAGGCTCTGGGGGGTACTGTGAAGATGCCCATCTATTTATTGCTCAGTACGTACCTCACAGGCCCTCCACCCTATGAATGCGGACGCAGTACCTTACAGCAAGTGCCGTCTCATAAGCTACGTTCAAAGGCAAAGAGCGTAACGGGGCAAGATAGCAATGTGGCTAGACCGAAAGAGCTTTGAGAGCCATGTACGGATTACAAAGACGGACATGGTGTAATTAGTCATGGCCAACTAGTTGGATGGCAACAAATGAATCAATTCCTTCTTCTTACCGAAGGTTACTTTCCCGATTCCAGGGGATAAACCAAAGATATCGCAGTCCATATTGTTTTCTGGAACCCCTGTTAGTCAGAAGCTGCGGTGTGGGAGGGCCATGTGCAACATAGCTATCCTGGACCTTACCGATGCCACGTATATATGTGGGCTTCAGTGGGTATTTGTGACAGGTCTATTGAAGAGCAAAACCAGTTCACTAATTGAGTATCTGTGACACATCGTGAAATGCCTGTTTTCAGAACCTGCAAGCAGCAGCAACATGACTGGGTTGATTTGATGCACAGCGGCTATCATAACTGAAAGTGGAATGAACGCTACATATGACCGGTCCGAAGGATGCAGGCTGATGAAGCTAGCATTGGCCCTAATGCGGCAACAATGATGAAAGATTCGGCGTTAAGACGCCGCAAAATTCCGGTTCCCAGGTGAGCGGGGAAAGAACGTAGGCATCGCGGGCCATAACTATGGTCAGGGATAGTTTATAATGCAAGTCATCATGGGGGGTGAGTACTGCTGGATCGTTTGAGTGAGCTGATATAAACTCACCCAAGACGTTTTCTGTGCTTCGGTCGGACTATGTAACAATATTATTCACCTTGGCATGCTCAACACGAGGCGCTTAACCCGGCTCTGCTCTCTCATCAGTTGGGCTGATCCGCATCGATCGTCCCTCATCGTCTGCCAACCACGTTGATTACGGTGAGGGTCTCTGGTATCTACCCCTCTCAGAGGCCTGCGCATACATCGCTTGGCCTCAGGATGCATACTCTAAAAGATGTTCTTGTGCTGGGAAGCACAGTCGAATCATCGAGTATAAAGTCATTCGGTCGGCCTCTGCAACCCCAAAATGCGTGATTTAGAAGCTCTTCTACTGGCCATTCCGGACATTTCATTTATCGAATAAGTAATGACGTCGCTACACAAGGGACAACCCGAGATTTCCATTACTCCACGAAACCTACAGAGTCCATCTCCGAGGATCGGGGAGCCCTCTGAGGCCGAGGATGTTAAGCCGGAGACTCCATTTCTTCTCAAGGTAGCAGCTGTATGCTTCATCTGCTGTATCAGCGTTGCAACTCATTGGAGCTCTGGCGTGACGAAAGCCATGAAAAGCACTATTAAGAAGGTGTGTACATATACCCAGCCGTCTAATGGCTTTCTAACACATGAGTCAGGAACTTGATATCTCCAACACTCAATTTTCCCTGTTGGAGGCGAGTGAGGATTTTATGGCAACGATACTCATCATGGCCAGTGCGGTTATTTCCGACCGAATTGGTGGCCTTTGTGAGTAGTCTTTTCACTGCACTTCTTTGATCAGTTGAAAATTGGACAACACTTATACCACCATTTTCCTAGCGGTTATTGTCATCGGAAAATTGGTGTATACACTCGGATCAATTCTAATTGCGGCCGCGGCTACTATTCGATCATATGATTTCATGGTCACCGGTCGCATCGTGATGGCTATGGGGGACATCACTACCCAGGTAGCCCAGTATAAGATGTTCTCTTCATGGTTTGCACCTAGCAATGGCTTTGCAATTACCCTCGGATTTGAAGGCGCTTCGGGAAAGGTATCTCTCCTTATCCTTCTTGGTATCATGTTATAGCCTACGCTGAGATGTCCTAGCTTGGTGGGTTTATCGGTAAAGCTACAGCAAACATCATTGCTCAGGTGAGATGATTCAATGACTACCTACAGACGATCAACACTAACAGTATAGAACTGTGGGTTTGAATGGAGCTTCTGGATCAACGTCTTTCTCAACGTGTTCGCGAATGTGGCCACATTTCTCTTCTGGTTTCTCGAACGTTACTGCAACCGGCACTACGAGCTGCCGTCAGATTTAGCCAACGGCGAAAGTTTACCATCCTCTAAAAAGGCCTTTCGTTTCTACAAGGTATTTCAGCTTCCGTGGATGTTCTGGTCGATTCTAGCGTTCTCCTTGTTTGAGTCAACGACGACCGTGGTTTTCAGTCAGAACGCCACTGAGCTCGCCGAGATGCGTTTCAACGTTAGTGCAGTCACGGCGGGGTGGTATAGTGCTGTTGCTCAGTATGGAGGTAAGTGTCCTTCCCCCTCGATCTTATAGGACCTAAAAACTCGGAGCTGTTCTTTATCTCCTTTTTGCGGTCCACGAGTGTTATGCCTCCTCCATCCACTAATCCATGTCAGGCTTCTTTTTGGTCCCCCTGATGGGCCTTTCTCTCGATATACACGGAAGGCGAGCGTATGTTTGTTAGTCTACCCTGGTAAAGTCTCTCTTCAAAGCTGGCATGCAATCTAACAATCCCACAGTATTCTTCTGCGGCACTATGTTGCTGCTTAGCATGTTGCTGCTAAATATCGTCCCAACCAAATCTGGCACGGCCGCAAGCTTTGTATTCTACGGCCTGGTCAAAGCTTTCGGAACTACGGTGATAGTCGACAGTATTCGCACGGTCATATGGGAGGAATCAGTGTTTGGGGCCGCGTGCGGTCTGGACCAAACCATGAACAACGCGTATGTATTCTTCCATTCCTGCCGCATTCCATGGAGGTCTCACCTAAACAACGATCTATACAGAATGAACATCATCATGCGATTGGTCACGGGGTCTCTCCAAGACGAAGACAACGGGTCCTATCACCGGGTCAACATGATCTACCTAGGTGCAGCAGCGATCTTGATGGCGGTCAGCGTAGCCATTTTGCTGGCCGCCTTGTTGAACCAGAATTTGGCGCCCTTGCAGTGGTCGAGAAAGGAAAGGCTAGCCTTCGGTTCGACTCGTCTGGCTGCTCTCCGCGAGCATCATCTTGTCGCCCGGTACCGGTGGAATCGGTGGGCCTCTCTTTGCTGTTTTGGTGCTCTGGTGCTGTTTGTGTTGGGGAGTTGGGCGACTTATATATGGGGTGCAGTTACTGGGAATAACTTTTGACGAGCTGGTTTTGGAAAAAGTCTTCGTGCGGATGAAGTCGGTATTTATAGTCGAGCTTCCACAAGATACAGCTTTTGCACATCTATCTCCAACGGACTTCTGCCACTACTATAACTAATTTCACCGGTTCCCCTATTCCTGGGGATTAACCTATTAATACTCGGGACATTTCTGCATCCACCGAGGAGGATTAAGCATATCTATTTCATGTCCACAGCCTTTGAGTGGAGACCGACATTTTGCGCTATCGTATCCGTATACCATGAGAGCAAGACCCGGCCCAATAGCCGATAAACATGATTACCAGAATGAGTGGAACCAACTGTCCTCTTTGGCCAGAGTGGCATTTGCACTACGATAGTGGGTCATTCAACCCATTTTTAGCGCTCACCTCGCTCTAAATCTGCGTCCCGAGCACGAACACGACGAGGCGGTGATTGGTCAATGGCCAATATACATATTCTATATCGCCTAAGTTAGCAGAACTTTTCAAAGATTTGTAGGCATGTGCGTTTTGAGGAAATATAAAAACCCCCCTAGTATATTCTTCATTATACTATTTCCATCAAGAAATCTGCAGTTAATCATCTGGTCCCCCGGACCGTCCGCTCGTTGCTGCATTCCACTAACTTCGTTCCCACCTGTCACTCATTTCGCTTCCTTTCTATAAACACAGCAATTCGATATACAGCAGAAATGGCCTATTCTTTCTATCACTACGAGCCCAGCAAACCAGCGGCGGTAATTGCCATTATATGCTACGGCCCCAGCACAATCTACCACATCTACCAACTCATCCGGCTGAAAGCCTACTTCTTCACCACCTTCATCGTTGGCGCAATTAGTACTTTCCCCCTCTCCTCTCCTCTCCTCCTCTCCTTTCTCCTCATCCCTCAGAACTAATACTAACACAAATCCCCACCCAGTGATGACGATCGGCTACATCGCCCGCACCATCTCCGCAAACAATAAAACCTCCCTTCCTCCCTACATCGCCCAAAACGTCTGCACGTTACTACCTCCCTCTCTCTACGCCGCCACTATATACATGATCTACGGCCGCGTCGTGATCCATCTCCGCGAACCGCGTCTCTCGCTCGTCTCGCCTTACAAAGTTACCAAGATCTTCGTCATCGGGGACGCTATTGCGTTCTTGACCCAGGCGTCAGGAGGCGGCATGATGGCCATGGAGGGGATGGCTGACGCAGGACAGAAGATTACAGTGGTGGGGTTGTTCGTGCAGTTGGGATTCTTTGGGTTTTTTCTGACGGTGACGGGGACGTTTGTCAAGAGGTTGAGGGGAAGAGGACGGAGGGGTGGCTTGCTGGCTGGGAATGGAGGAGCAGGTGCAGTCCCGGAGGAGGTGATGAGGTTGTTGCTTGTCTTGTTGGTCGTGTCCGGGGTCATTATTGTGAGGTGTTTGTATCGCATTGTGGAGTTCGTGCAAGGGAATGATGGGTATCTGATGGGTCATGAGGTGTTTATGTATGTGTTTGATACGATTCCGATGTTTGGGGTGCAGGTTGTTTTTCATTTCTTTCATCCGGGGCGGATTTTGGGGCAGGGGGGGAAGGGCTTCGAGGAGGTGGCTATGTAGTCGTACATTGCTAGAACTATAGATATCTTGACATGTTACATGTTCCTGTCAATCATCCACACTGGCCTTTTTCTTAAATCCCTCACTTGAGGCTACCACGTAGTATGTAATGAGGCTATAATCCATTAGTGGAGATTCATTAACATTACTCTATATAATATACATCATAAAATTACAAACCCTTTTCTAACCATGCCATTACCCAGTTTAACCCAAACTAGATCCTCAGACCTTCTCCTCCCCATTCACCTCCTCCTTCTTCTGCGCATTCTTCCTAATATCCTTCCACCCAATTCCAAATGCCACAATAAACGCCACCACGCCCAAGCCAATTTGCATATAAAATATCTCCCCGATACTCTTCGCATACGCAAGCAGCACACCACCCAGCTGCTCCTTCGTCACAATGTCCCTGAACCCCGTGGCGCCAGCCGCAATGACCGTCTCGGCGCTGACGGTCGGCGCAAACTGCGGGATCTTGTCGCGCAGGCCCTCGGCGAATATCACCTCCCCTATGGCGAGGAAGATTGCGCCGCCAAAGGTTTGGAAGAATGTGAGGGTGGCCATGGCGGGGGAGATGTCGCTGGGGATCACGGCGTTTTGGACGGCGATCATGGGCTTTTTTTTTTCGGGTTCAAGTTAGCTTAAAGTGGGTTCACTTGTTAGGGACGGGGAAGGGGGAGGAAACATACGGCTTGCAGGCATACACCACGGCCAAATCCGGTAAGTATCTGATATCCGATCCATTGGCCCGTGGAGGTCGTCGGCGAAAGAGTGGTCAAAAGGCCGTTACCGATGGTAGTTATGACAGGGCCAGCGACAGCCCAGGGGAGATAGTAGCCGACTTTACCCATCAGGATACCCGATCCGACGGCCGCAATCAACTGGGATATAATGTTCGGCAACAGATCCACACCGCTCATGATGGCCGTTCGACCTCTCACGGACTGGAAGTAGATTGGCAGGTAGTATGCCAGCACCATGGTCATTCCGAAGAGCATCATCACGAGGATACAGGATGTCCAGACGATACGGCGACGGAGGATGCGTAGCGGGATCATGGCGTTGTCGCCCTCGCGCCATTCCCAGAGGAAGAAGACGATGAAGGTCGCGCCGGAACCGCAGAACAGGCCGATCACGCGCGAGCTGTTCCATGCGTACATGTGTCCGCCGTACTGGAGGGCCAGGAGGAGTTGGATGGCGGCGGGGGCGAAGAGCGTAAAGCCAAGCAAGTCGAATTTGCGGATGAAGTTGTCGCGGAAGACTTCCATGGGCGGGGGTTTGGGGACTTGTTCGGGCATTTTGGTGAAGGCGAGGAGGATGGCGACGAGACCGCCGATGGGAAGGTTGATGTAGAAGCCTAGTCGGTTAGCTGCGTATCAAATATTAGTATAGAAGGTGAACGGCGAACTTACACCATCGCCAGGTAGAGTAGGTGGTGAAGGCACCGCCGATGAGAGGACCCAAGACAAGCCCTAATTGTCCGACTGTGAAGATTAGATTGATGTTATCAATTCCAGGAGCAAACCAACTTACTACCCATCATGATCCCGATCAACGCTATACACTATCAGCATCTGGCTTTGGAACCCAAGACATAGAATACTCACGAGGTCGTCCCTGAATCGGCACCGCTCCGGCAATAATATTCAACGCCCCGTTCATCATCCCGGAACCGCCCATACCACCGACAGCACGTCCGATAATCAACATCTTTGACGAATTCGCCACACCGCAGAGAAGAGATCCGAGTTCAAACAGACCGAAGAAGAAAAGATACGTCCACTGCGCTGATTAGCACCACTTCCATTCATCCACATGGTACAGAGAAGCTCACCTTCGAGCTAAAGTGCGAATAGAACTTGCCCGTCAGAGGCGTAAGAGCCGCACTGCCTTCATCAGTATACTAATCCAAACCACAATCCTACAAATGCCATACCTCGATATTGTATACGCACTGCCATACCAAGCCACATCATCCAAAGAGTGAAAATGACTCGTGATTTCCGGAACAGCCTGCAAACACTCCCGTCAGCATCAAACTCCCAAACAATCTTGAACGCAAGCACCAACCGTAGATAGAATCGCCACATCCAACAACATCAGAAATACCACCAGCGTCACCCCCCCAAGCACCATAAACAACGGTATCCCCTGAATCCACTCATGTTCGTCCGCTGAGTTCTTAGCCGCCGAGGAAGCTCCAGATAATTTCGAGTGCGTGCTGCCTGCGTCGGGGGTGGATTCTTTCGTTTTCAGATTCGAGTCCGTAGAGAGAACATTGTTGTTTGAATTTTCCGCGTTCACAGCGCCGTCGCGCGCTGGTGGTGAGCTTGCAGCGTCAGGATACTGTTGGTCCGACATGGCGGAGATAAGCGAAAGCCTCGGTGTTATATCCGAGCCAGAAACCTAAGGCAACAAACAAGGCGTCGATATCCAAACCGTCACAAGAATAAAGAACAGGATTCTGTTGAAGCAAAATCAAACAAACAATAGTATATGTAATGGAATGAAAGCTTAAAGTCTGATCCGAATACCAGAAAATCTGACAAAACAGCATCCCACAAATATAAATAATCTCCTTTCCCAAGTGACTGATTCATGGAATTGCCAAAGACCGCCCCGTGCGGACAGGGCGGAGTTGGGGGATGCGATCCCCGACGGTCAGAAAACAGCAGCCCTCGCCCTTTCGCGCACCCCGAATCCGAGCCCTGCTGATCGCGGCGAAATTCGTGCGAACGCGAGTCCGGTTCTGAAGGCCTAAGGTACGTAGCTAGTCCTGATAGGTGCTAGCAGGCTGGGAAAGAGTCATACTTACCTGCTCGTAGGGTACCTTTTGCCTAATACTTACTAGCGAGCGGGTAGATGTTACCTAGGGGCTTGGTCTAGAATAATAGAATTACGGGCCCAATTCTTGACTCTGAGTCCGGATCTGATAGCGGGACAGCCTTATTGCTGTTAACTCCTAACTTTAAGGCCCGAGTCCCCGTTATTTCCGCTCCGGTGCGGATATAAGATTTTGCTTTGCTTCAGGCTCGCCCCTGACGATGTTTGGGGTCTGTCATGTTTCTGATCGATTAGCGTTGAATTTCTTAATATGTGAGATCGAAATCTAGGTAGTCTATAGCGTACAGAAACAACAGGGCTATTGGGTTTCAGTTCAGTTATCTCGTAAATGAAATATTAATATGTTCAAATTATGAGGCTCAATGGCTATGTACAATGAATCTCCAAGGTACCACACCACGTTCTAACCACGTGGAATACATAGATAAGAGCAAGGCTATCCCATCAAAAAAACGCCCCGGACATTAAAGCCCCCGACAACCACGAGGTATCCGACCACGGATCAAACTTCGAATCGATCGCCACCATGGGGTCCAGCGTTCCAAGCTCAGTTACCTCCGGCTCACCTGCCATGCGCGCCTCCCACCCCGCTCGAAGCCTCAAGATCTTCTCAGCAAATCTCGTACACGTATCCAGATGCGTGCCATCATTGACGATGCCGATCAACGCCGGTACTTGAGTCATTCGCTCCGCCAACTGCCCGGTAATGTCCAGCAGGTCGACGTCGCGGCGGACGGCCTCCTTGTCCCATCCTGGGTAGTCAAACATCGAGAGACGAAACAGGGTGATGAAACAGTGTGACATGAGGATGGGCACGGGAATGGAGAGATCGGGGTATATAGTGGGCGGTAAACTCAGGATAGTGTCCGAGAACTCTTTGATGGCGCTCAGGCAGGTGTACAGATGGTCGAGTCGATTAATATCGGTGTCGTTGCACGGCTCCGTTGGAGCGCTCAAAAGTGCTGTTTCGTACACAGCCACCTTCAGATGTTGAAGGAAGAGCATTACAAGTTCTATGATTATGTCAAATTGAGTTTTTATTTAGGAGATATGACGAGTTGAAAGCCACTCACTGTTATGATGAAGATGCAGGGGCATACGGCTTGTTAGGTCAGTCAGCTGCGATTCAAGAGCCTTGACATGCCAGGCATAAGGAGCGCGCATGGTCGGATTGGGGTCGCTATAGTTCCAAGTCCCCATCGGGATCTTGTCTGTAATGCGTCGCGTCGACACCAGCTGCACCAAGACCGCGTCGTTAGGGGTTTCCGTACTTGCGGAGAGTACATCCAGACAATCTGTCATATGTGGCGTCCAAGTCAACGGCTCGGTGAGGCCAACGAATTGAGAGACGCTGTAGAACGAGATTAGCGTGGCATCATCAAATGCGAAAGCCCGAACGTACATTGAACTCATGAGATAACACCCAAGCAGCGCCCTTCGCTCGTTCATGGTGCGAACTAGCGACACATGCATACTGCGGTGAATGAAATGACCAGCGATGTTGCAGGTGGGAACAGCATGGTTTGGATCCAGAGGGGGAGGCTTCTGAAGCCGGAGGTTGAACAACATTGCGCAAGCCATCTGCGTATAGGTGCAGAGCGAGGTTTTGTCCGAGGGGCAAGTAAATGTGATCCTGGTCGGTCAGAAAACAATTGGTACCAATGCTATTAAAGGTCATACCAGGCTAGATAGATGAGAGCGCCCTGCAATAGATCAAGGGATTTCTCGCACTCAAGCATCATTCTTCTACCGGCCTCTTCGCGAGCCCGATCACACAGAATTCGAGTATGGGACGTGCACCTATTCTGGATCGCCGTAATACACAACCAGACAAAGGGGGATTCGGTCTTTAGGTCTATGGGCCGCGTATTCTCCGAAATGTACATGATTGGCATCCATGGGAGCTTCTCGGTCCGGAAAGCCCTGAGGACCTCTTCTTCCTCGTCAGGAGTCAAGTCAGGGACGACCGAGCTCGACGGCGACTCTGGCGCACTACTACTTGCATTTGAAATATCATCCTCATTTGCTCTAGTAAAAGACAAAGGCGATGGATATGCCGGGAACCTATCAGACCCTTGTTGCGGCAGCTGCGGCAGGAGTTCGGACGGTTTCAACAAGGCCATCAGATCATCCACTTTCTGCTCCAGAAGTTCCGTCTTCGACGGTGCCTTGCGCTTGCGTAATCTAGGGGCTGGGCAGCATTCCTTCTGCAGACGGCGACACCTGCGATTCAATCATTAACAAGATCTCGCCAAGCTCTATGCTACTTGCTAGTTGCACATACCTATCGCACCCCCGACTCCCTATCCCGCTCATAACACATTTGGACTTGGCACGGGCGCAGTTCAGGCACGCCTGGCCGTACTGAGCAGTTCCTGTGTTGTTCTGCATGTCGGGGTTCAGACACTTGATGCATAGAAACGGGATTCGGAGTAGGGACAAAGGGAGTTAAAAGACAAGTGAGACGCCCACGACCGGAGACGGCGTTGTGCGAATCCCGGTCGGTCGGGAATCCGGAATGCCGAGCTAAAGGATGCAGCGATTGCAAGACTCGTATGGCTGCGAGGCTACGTGGCATATGACTGCTCAATAGTTACTTGCAAAGGCGGGAAACCAAATTCAAGTGCTAATAGCGTATCTTTTCTCCCTTTTGTGGTTGCCTTGGAGAACACGGCGTTGGTCTGCGTTTTGGCCCCCATCGGCAGAACATGATTTGATTGAAAATGTCGTTCAGAACGAGGGTTCGGCGCGGATCTCGGATTTCTCGCACTTTAAAGCCGGTCGGAGCCTTCAGGGCGTCCTGCTGGTGTGATATGGGCCGTTCATAGTCGTGTCTTATACGATGCCCTGTCCGCAAACTGTCTCTATCAGGTCAGGAGTCCCCCAGGCTGCTGCTCTACGATATCCTTCCAATCCACGTCACTGTGATTTTGACGCCGTGTCCACAGTCCCTCCAGAACTTGCAGCGCCCGGGAGATATTGTGAAATGGTCGCTTTCCCTGCATGATAACCAGCCGCATGCGAACGATTTCAATGTGGTTTCCTTCGGTCGCCTCAGCCCCTGCCGTGAAGACGGGAAACAACAGAGCGGTCTCTGATTTGTCGTTAAGGGGAACATCGCACACACGTTCCAAAACCCTCGCGACCTCAATTTGAATTCTCGAGTTGATCATCGACGACAATTATTCGCGACGATGCGGGCCGTCGTCAAGGGCACGCAGTATTCGTCGATAAAGGTATAAAAGAGCGGCACTCCGATATGCATATGCGACCGCCTCAAGGGTAGGCGCCGTGTCAAGCTGGCACTTCCAGCCTTTAATTCTGCGTTCGAGCGATGCATAACGGTCACCCAAGAAGACAAAAGGGCTGTCGTCCGACTCATCGACGTACTCATAAACCAACTCCATCGGCTCGAGGCAACTGATTTCCGAGATGAACAATAAGATCTCGGAAGCCACCCCAAGGTAGGTGTCCACGAGACCAGCGATTCCTTCAAGATACTCTGCTTTGGTCAATGGTTTGGCCACTAAGGTGACACTGCCCAAGACGTCATGGTAAGCGAAGTTTCGTAAAATCCATGGCCCTCCAGGCTTTGTCTCAAGGCATCCGTTCCTCGAAAGTGTGTGCCTTGACTTCCCGACGACTGAGCAGACAGAACCATATTGTTGACACCTTTCAAATGGCAATACCATCCCGTATGATCGCCAAGGCAAACCTCGGACGTTAAAAGCACCAAACATGTTGCTACATTCGTTTCGCAGCAGGTCAAATCATCGGGTGCAGACGAGATCGTCTCCGTCAATGCGTGCAGCGCAGTAGACCGCGCTTCCAGGGCTGTCACTCGGTATGATGCATTGGTCGCGGCAAGATGCCCTGATGACCAAGAAACTAACGCATCTGCAAGAGCGGGCGAGTCTACTGCCATGGGCCGGAATGCTGTGAAGTAGCGTTAGCTCGAGTTCCACGCCCTTTTCTGTGGGGTCTCACCAGACAAAAACGAATTACATTCCCGGCTTACCGTCAACAACTCGGACAAGACCGTGATGTAGTAGTTCATCACATAACGTCTTCGTAGAGCCTGCTCGCCTCCATTCTTCCGGTCCGTCTGTTTAGGCGACTTCTCTACCGATTGAGGGATGGTTGGCCTTCGTGGTTAATTACCTCTATTTGTCCTCTCTTTGAACTTCTCATCTGGCACGACATGTCGAATCGGCTCGCGCGCACACATTCAAGATTTAAACGAGCACATTCACCACAGGCAGGATACGTTTTTTGGATTCATTTCTTCCTCCTGGTACTCGACGCTTAGAAACCAGGGGCATGCAAGGGATAAGAGACCATACCTATAACAGCAGGTTATGCATCCAGTCTTATGGTGCTTTGAGCCATTCCTGCGCTTAACGGGTCTCAGAGTATTTGCAGACATTAATCCAGACACTTTCGACACATACGATGTGATGATCCCCACATGTACGGAGAACTTTAGGATGAATTGGAAAGCACGAGAAGGGAAGCCAGATCCTAGGTGCCCTAGGTGCCCAAACAGGACTAGTGCAGTGCGCAGGGGTTAGATGACTGAACTCATACATCCTTCTGAGTGCGTTCCCAGTTTATCAGTCTTTGTCCATTCGTTCTGGTTTTAAATGATCTTGAACTACGCTCCCTACCTAATCAACGCGAGGCACCAGTGCCATCTCTCGTAGAAATCAGAGCGTCTTGCCCTAGAACGAAAAAGATGCCTATGGTGAGAATGTCATCCGGAGGCAGTTGACGGAGACTGCTGTGATACGTGCTAGCCTTTTAGCCACATTAGGGATTATTTTAGATTCGCCTTTTTCGTAGAGTCTGTGGTCAGGTTTCGTCGGGCAGGTAGTATTGTCTATAGGTTGTGGCAGGTTTTGTATTCCCACAGGAATTGTGGCAATCTCACACCAGGGGTTTCAAGATATATAATGTCGGAAGGCACACAAAGGATTAAGTACAAGTTATTTCGTTCATGATAAAACTGATCGCTGTAATAAATGACAGTAGGGTATTCTTCTTTTTAGAGTCTAACACTTAGAATTGTCGCGAGAGAACCGAAATCATTTGACGATAGAGCATGTCGCGTCTGACGCCTTGGCTCGACGTGTTTACGCTGGCAAAGACAACCCGTGGACGCCAATTACGCCCGCCAATCAGGGGTATTTATCTTATCCGCTGCCCCACCCGCGTTATCGGACATATGACATCATCCGGATGTGTTCTTTTCCCACTGGAATGCCAGCTCCATAGGGAACGGATGGTTCTCATTTACGTGGTAAGGTGGCTATACAAATAACCTCAATGCAATACCTACTGAATAAGCATGTGAGTAACAAGAGATCATTCCCTTCCAGCCCTAGAATTGTGGATCATCCGTGACACCCCCATCTGCACCTCCTCAGCTTCATGCCTCAGCTCAGGAGCCCAAGAGCATCATTCGGGTGAGCATTTAAGGTCGAGGCTTGGGTCTCGCGCACAGAACCATCCTTGAAATCTTTCAGCATTGTGTACAGTGGGGCATTTATGGCATTTGATATCCTCGCGGACAATGACCGAGTTCCGTGTGTGGAATGTGGATTCGTGGGTAGATCAAAGTGTGATCTAATTGTTGACGATCAGTTGCTATTCTTACTCAGGAGGGTCTACTGTAGAGTCTAGACGAGGAAAAAACGAAATTTGTGCCTATTTCCAAGAATCTATATCTAAGATGGTTATATCCACACGAGATTACAATCTCGAGCTCCTATGCTTCCTCATCATATCAGAAAGCTTCGGATGCGTTTTGATCGCCTTGACGAACGTCGCCTTCCACTCGGGCCCGATCGTCGATTTCTCCTTTACCGACAACCCTTCCCACCCCTTGGCTAGACGCCGTTGGTCCTCCCTCCACTGCTTCAACTGTAGACCGATCCAGGGTCCAACCTCGCCCGCCGTCTCCGGGACCTTTTCCATGGGTAACATGTGTCCGCACTTGGGCAACAAGACGTGCTTGACACGGTTATACGCCTGACCTCCGCTGCCGCTGAATCCTGTACCGGTGCGGGCCGCGGCCTTTTCTCCCTGCTTCCACTGAGAAAGCTCACTTGCCTCGCCGTTGATGAGTAGCACGGGTGGCCGGACATGCGGCAGAAGGCGGAACGCGAGCAGCGGCTCGGGACAGTAGATGAGCTGGCTTTCGTACAGAGGTCCGAACATATCAGGGACGAACAGCGGGTCGTGAGGAGGGCTGGGTCCGTAGCCTTTGTTGTTGTCGAGCTCTTCGGGGAGACCCAGTTCCTTGTGGCGGTTGGGGTTCGGTCGAGTATATATCGTGAGCTCCTGGTGTTTGGTTGTGGTGAGTGTGACGGGTGGGTTCTTGGGGTCGACGTTTTCGGGCAGGTCGGGGTGGATGGCTGTTGGGAGGTCGCGATAAGCGTAATGGTTCCAACGGACGAGAGCGCGTTCATCCCAGAGTTTGAAGAACTTGGGGAGTTGTTGGATGGCGGCCTCACGGGTCGGCCAGACGTCTGGCTTCACCAGCGTGGCCCATAATAGAGCACGGCCTCGTTTGCCAACATCCTTATCTGTAAGATAGCCTTCGAGGAGAGATATGGTTGTGAAGAGACGGGGGTGGATGAGGGAAAGATGAACTCTGCAAAAATTAGTTTGTTAACGTACTGGCAAAATGCAAGGGATGAAGGGGTTACTACAATTGGGCTCCGCCGATGCTATGTCCAACACCAACAATCGGTTGAGGCATGTCGGCGCGGAAGTGATTGATCATATGTAGCAGATCCCGACCGTGATCGGCCCATGAAGCTGATGAGATAGGTCAGTCTCCTCGATGGATGTGATTCGGATCTTGAGATTGAAGGGCGGCGTACGGTCATTTCCTAAGTGCTCCTCGTTCAAGATCCCACTGGCTCCTTGGTTCACGGCATCCGCCATCCAGATGGCCCGGATGCGATATCCATCTCGTTTGCTTCGGGCGAGGAGATCCTCCCACAATGGCTCGTAGAGTTCCTGTGATTCAATGGCTTAAGATCGCACTCGTTGGCGTATGGAAAACATGCGCACCTTTGGAAACCCAGTGCCGTGAGCCGCAATTATCGTCACATCGCCAGGAAGTGGTTTCGGGTTGTCGGTTGGCGCATATTTCTTGATTGCAAGCTTCAGGGGTGCATCTTGGGTCGCCGTAGACCGGGGATATTCTCGAATATACTGACTGTCAATAAGATGCTCGGTGATATTGAAGGCCATGGTGTTAGCGGGCGGACGGATTGAGGTGCAATGCGACAGAAGAGAACAAGGTAAACGAGCCAGACGAACCTGGGCGGCAGCTCGTTACATATTTGTTCTTGTTATCAGTGGAAGCTGCTACGTCACAAGATCTGAATGTTTGTGGCGGTCTTGGTGAAGATCATTGCATGAGTGGAGTGTTCTATGAGATATCATTTGGCTTTGAACAGCGGCGAATAGGTAATTCCCCTGTTCCAAAGCGAAGGACGGAGCCAGAGGTCTGGTGAGTTAATGCCATGGTTCTGTGAAGCTGGCTGATTGGGTTCCACATGGCTGAATCGACATTAGGGTAGTCAGACTTTTTCCTCAAGCGGTATGGATGCAAGGGATTATGTCGATCATTTGCGTAGCTCACAGATCCGGAGTAAGGTTTCTGCTTCTTAGTGCCAAGATCGCAGAGCTGGTGATATTTGCTTAGCATGGCCCAACGACATTTCCATGATCTCGGCGGGTCGATCGCAAACATTCCACTTCAGCCGACGGTCTTTGGATTCGATCCACTTGCTGCAATTACCGAATTGGGAACTCATCGTGGGTAGTTGAGATCTCAATGTCGGCACAATGACCAGAAGAGAATCCCGAAGATTTCTGGTGGTAATTCTTGTTGTCACTTGATACGTGTGAGCATCTTCTTGTGACACGTGGTCCTTTCCCATTGTTTCTTCTAACGCTATTTATTGACCAGAGATGTTGAATCAAGACTGGTAGTCATAACGGTGATTTGTAGGACTTGAGAAAGAGATAGTAAGTCTTGATAACGCCGAGTCTTCCACGAGTTGCGCTGTCAGAGTTTCGAGTAGACTGTGTTTCACCGGGATTCCCAGGTCTTCACCCTTATCTCTTTGGCGTCGCTAAACAAAGCGAGGCAACTAATGCCACCAGAGTTGATAAATATAGAGCGGCCTAGATGGACCCGAGTCCTATAGCTTGTCTTGAGTCCTAGAGGAGGACGAAGATGCGATCAGGGGGCGGAAAATAGACCCGACGGAAGGGAAGATGCAAACCCCCACAGCCACATGGAAAGCAAAATTCAAGTTGCCCGTGGGGAATCCAGAGGTGACACTTGATTAAACTTTTGTGGCAGGAGCTGTTGAAACATAAGCAAATCAAGCAAGATGCTCAGCAGGGATTACGTCGATCGAGACTCGGAAATCCCGACATGGTGAACCTGCCGACTACCGAGGAGACTGGGTTTCCTGGGACACAAATCACAACTCTGCGACGTGGGCAGAGATAATGCTGTTATACCAGTTGCTAGAATGCATGTATAGCTTTTACCAGCAGGTTCCATGAAGCACGGTTGTAACGAGGGCATCGGTGTATGAAAATCGAATGATAGCAACCAGCTGCCGGCATGGATGATGCCGTATAACGTGGACAAAAGCCAAATCACGAAGTACCTAGTTCGCTAGAACGATCGTTCTTCGCGCTGGGCCAGAAGCGAACGGAGATCGTTGAAAGCCGTTATTGTGGCCCGAAATTTGGATCGTCAGTTTCTAGCGTCAGTAAGGGGCCGACCACTCGGTATATCCGAGCGAACGCGAATTCCCCAGATTTTCTTGAGTTCTCTTCATCCAACTGACGACCAAACACGCAGATATCTCGTTGCAGACATACTTCGTTTGCCATGAAGTTGCTCGTTATTCTTGGGGCTATGATAGCCGCTACTACGGCCGCTCCTGGTTTCACCTCATTCCAAGTTCAAACATCCAGTGGCATTGTCCAGGGAACTGTCAACAGCAGTTATCCCAATGTTCGACAATTCCTTGGGATCCCATATGCAAAGCCACCCGTTGGCGACCGACGATGGCTTCCTCCACAGGGCTTAGAAGACCATTCCGCAGGCTTGGTCAACGCGACCGCAATGCCTCCCGCCTGTCCGCAGAGTCTGGTCGCCATGGGAAAGGGACCGTTTGGAAGATTCGCCCCCCAAACCATGGTCGCAGGAGCTATAAGTGAAGATTGCCTATCACTAAGTGTTTGGGCTCCAAACAACGGAAAGAAGAATTTGCCGGTCATCATCTGGCTCCACGGCGGCCAGTACCTTTACGGCGGCACCAATGTTCGGCCCTGGATTCCATCACCGTGGATTGAGCGTTCGCAGGAGCACATCATCGTGGCCATTCAATATCGATTGAACATCTTCGGCTTCCCCGCGGCTCGTGGGCTGAAGAATCAAAACCTGGGGATCCTCGACCAGCGTCTCGGCATGGAATGGGTGCGCCGGAACATCGCGCAGTTTGGCGGAAATCCCGAGCAGATGATTCTTTGGGGGGAAAGCGCCGGGGCCAGCAGTACCGATATCTTAAACTTCGCATATCCGGATGATCCGATCGTGAAGGGGTTCGCTTGTAATTCTGGTTCAGCCTTTTTAACGGTTGACACGCGATCGGATGATGTGCACGGTTCGAACTTCAGCACTGTCGCATCGCACTTTGGGTGTGCCGGATCCGCTGAGAAGGAGCTTGATTGTCTGCGGTCTGTTCCTGCGACGAAGATCACATCCTACCTTGGTGCTGGAGGGGGTAGCAATCTGACCTTCCTCCCGTACATCGATGACAAAGTCGTCTTCAACAATTACACGCAGCAGTACCGTCGTCGACAAGTGAGCGGAAAGCCAGCGCTTTTCGGGTCAAACAAGGACGAAGGGACCTTGATGGCTGGCGGATACGACTCCCCCGAAGCCAGAGAGATCACGTATTCGAAATTTGAATGTCCAGTGCCTTACTCGACGGCCCGCCGAGAGGAGCTCGGCCTGACCACCTATCGGTATCAGTACCGAGGAAACTTTTCTAACATCGATTCACTTCCGACTCTCGGGGCGTAT
Organism: Aspergillus ostianus; assembly: GCA_025592935.1. Classification (NCBI taxonomy): domain Eukaryota; kingdom Fungi; phylum Ascomycota; class Eurotiomycetes; order Eurotiales; family Aspergillaceae; genus Aspergillus; species Aspergillus ostianus. The sequence continues at coordinate 111,077 of JANFQY010000025.1, read as the reverse complement.
CATTCGTCGGAGTTACCATTGATATTCGGCACCGCGGACGATGTGTTTGGGCCGAGCACTCCGTTTGAGAAAGCTGTGAGCCAGGAGATGCAAGATCTGTGGGTTGCCTTTGCCAAAGACCCCGAGACTGGGTTGAAGCACCAAGGATGGCCCCTCTCAATGAGCGATAAGTTCCTGGCGCTGGGCGACAAGGAAGTCTCTTCCGTGTTGTTAGATGTGACGATTGATGGCCCATGCGAGGACTATTATTCGTTGTACTGAATGATCAGGAGTTGTTCCAACAATTGCTGTACATAGCAAACATGCAGTGAGAAGAAGAGATTTTAGGCGAGATACAATACATCTACAACAAGTCTGATTGCGGCAAAATGGGAATGTCTCAAATGATGATGAAATACATGAGTTTAAGTATGTGAGTTGATTAAGAAGATGGTTGCAGAGGATGAAGTTGCGTGTCGAGGACAGCGGCCGAGCAAACACGAATGCCTGGCATATTGCCTCAGGCATTCCACACCGAAAGGGTATGGGCATGACATTAGTATCAAGTGATCATATAGTATGAGAATTATGGCAGATATTGATACCTAGGTGCTAGAGCATTGGGCAGTTTTGCTCACTCGCATGACCCAATGACGGATTGCTCAGTTTTGAAAATAAGGCCGTAAGAGACGTGCGATCTCGTCGAAACCCTCACATTCGGCGCAATAAAGCGCATCTGATTCAAAGTTCACATTTTCAATACCATCAAAAGGGTTGTGATCAAGCAGCATTCGCACAATCCCAGCATGACCTTGTGAGGAAGCTTCCGTCAAAGCTCTTCGAACATGCTCTTTTTTGGTTTCATCCGATCCGATGTTGTACTCTAACAACAGCTTCATGATCACCTCGTTTCCCCTTTCTGCTGCAACAACCAAAGGGGGATGCTCACTAATGCTATAGGCATCAGAATACGGATCCGCTCCTTTCGCAAGCAATAACTTGACTAGTGCCGTATTGCCGGCATCTGTGGCGCACTGTAACGGTGACGAATCGCCATGTCCATCCGGTATAGCACCCCTCCCTAATAGTAAAGTCACAGTCGAGAATTCCTCTGCGTCCGCTGCGAGTGATATTGCGGTATCACCATTTTGGTCTTCGTTATCAGGATCTGCCCCCGCGTCTAGCAGCATAGCGACGACGGTGTCATGCCCCCCAGAAGCTGCAAATGAAAGGGGTGCTATATCCTCATCATCACCGAGATCAACGTCGGCGCCGCTCTCGATGAGTACCTTAATGACGTTGGAATGCCCTTCTTCTGCAGCCCATGAAAGGGGAGTCCGAGAGAAAGCATCCACTGCGTCGGCATCGACGCCCCTTGACAGTAGGAGATTAACTATATTCAGTTGTCCAAGTCTTGCAGCATTGGAAAGCGCTGTCATTCCGTTCTCGTCTTGTGAATTCAAGCTAGCCCCTTCTCGGACAAGACGTTGAGCATCCTCCTCCTTTCTGTCATCAATTGCCGATATCAACAGGTTATCGAGATGACTGGGATCCTTGGCGTGTGTTCCGGTCAGAGATAAGTCTCGCAATCCATCCAGGCTAGAGACCCTTGATGTGGGAGGTACAAGTTGGCTTGTTTCTCTCTCTTGAGTTAAATGTCTCTCCAAAACTTGAATAACATGCTTATGTCCATTCTCCATAGCCCATGAAAGCGATGTCCGATTATCGATGTCTTCCAAGCTAGCATTTGCGTTATTTTGTAGTAGGATCATGACGACTTTAGCATGACCCTTCATCGCGGCCCACATTAGTGGGGTTCGATGCGATTCATCTGCTGCATCGATTGCAGCGTTTCCCTCTACTAGTATCTTTACCATATCCTCATAGCCTGTCTCCGCTGCCCAAGACAACGGAGTCCGACCGTCGCATTTGTCTTCGATATCAGTATTGGCACCTGCCGACAGTAAAGAGCTGACAGCCTCACAACAAAAACCTTGAATCGCCAAGATCAAAGCAGTTTGACCCTTGTCGTCGCGAGAATCGAGATCAGCACCTCGCTTACCGAGAAGCTTGATCGCACCAACTTTGCCGCGTTGAGCGGCCCAAAATAACGGGGTTTGGCCCTGGTGATCACGGGCATCGACATCTGCATTGCATTTGAGAAGAATCTGGATCGCATTTATTTGACCATCGTCAACAGCCCAAAACAACGGTGTCTGGCCATGATGATCCCGGGCATCGACGTCAGCATCCCATTCGAGAAGAAGTTTGGCCGCAAGAAAATGATTGTTCTTGGCGGCCCAAAACAACGGAGTTCGACCATGATAATCGCGGGCATTGACATCAGCTTTCGATTCGAGGAGAAACTTGATCGTCTCGGTCTGATTATCTTCGGCGGCCCAAAACAAGGGAGTTCGGCCGTAATTGGGATCACGAAAGTTCACATCCTTGATTTCATCCCATTGCTTCCCTCGGAGAGGGTTATCCCATGTATACGGCTGCTCGATTGACATGCTGCCTCGAAAAATATATTGTACGAATTTGACAGCAGTCACCAGGGGGCAGGTTATGCAAAAGGGCGAGCGGCAGCAATTCAAGTAGTGATGCTAAGACCTGCCTGGAAGCCATCAATCGGTTACTCTGTATTGGAGAACCGGAAGATTCTCGGAGAGTATATCTAGCAAGCTATGCCCTTTGAATCTGCTCTCGGTGCTCATCCGAGATTCCTCTACTCTGGTGTAGTCCCCTGCTGGATTAAGCGTTGAATAGATTTCTCCAAGCACGCTGGGGTTATTTTCGACCAAAAACGAAAAGGCTCGCCTTTTTAGTGGCTTGTCAATTTTTCTTTTAGCATCGCTAGCCAAAAGGTATCTCTCATTGAGGCTCTAACCGGGTTTGCGGTTTGCTGGTGCCATTTTTGAAAAGTTTTGGATCCATTCCTCAACCCACCAAGGAGAAGCCGAGCCGGAAGAATTGCATACGGAAAAGTCGAGGAATGGTGGATGCCGGAGTAGCGGGTGAAGTAATTATCCGAGACCATCCCTAGTGCAGTGATATACTGCAGATTCAGCAAGACTGGAAGGATGCCAACTGCCCGTTGAAACGCAATAGTATCTGATGATGAAACTGAGAATGGCACAGATATGGAGTAGAATTGTAGATGCATGTCGAATCTATCGAGGCAAGGCTGAACAGGACGGGATCAGCCTGCCACCGTCACGCGTCACGCTAAGCCAAATCAAGCCGATCAGCATCGCCTTTTCCTTTTCCTCCCCCTTTTTCTTTTCCCTTTCTCTCGTCTTTTCTTTCTTTCTTTATATTTCCTGGTCTTGCCTCTTCCATCAGTATTCTCTTCGGACGACCCATCATTCATGTCTGTTGCAGTAACAGCGGATCCTCCATCTCCGTCGACTCTACGATCTCGATGGCAACCACCGATGCAAACCTCCCCACCGCCAGGACCCAGGTACCCCTCGATGACGTCACGGCCCAGAATGCCGCCCGCATCATCCAGGTACGCCCCTCTGCTCTGCTCGAAGGCATAAAGATTGACCTAATATGATCTGTGATCTCTAGAGGGCATATCGTGGCTATCGCACACGCCGTGAGCTGCGCGGCCTAGGTCTAGATGCATCAACACGATGGGTTGAGGTAAAATTCCTCTTTCCCTTCCCCTGGCATAATCGCATCGCATCCTAACATGCAAGAGACAGGCAGTTAAAGATGCCGAATGGCACCTCCTCCATCGGCCCACCGCGCCCTCTTCATCCGAAACCAACAACACCCCTAAAAGCCAAGCCAAACTGAACTGGAAGCGCGCCGTCAGCGTGGCCAAACAAGCCGGCGGTGACGACAACACCGGCCTCGGCCCAACGCCCACATCGCCTGCCGATGACAGCCCTCAATCATCATGTCAGTCGCAGCCGACCTCGCCCACCGCGACACGCCCGCATGACCTTCCGCCCGGCACGTCCGCGAAGACTATGGACTTGCAATACTTTTTGGAAATGGTGGACCTGAAACATCGGCACGGGAGTAACCTGCGAAAATACCACACCTATTGGATGAACTCGCCGTCGAAGCAGAATTTCTTCTACTGGCTTGATCATGGCGAAGGGAAGGGGCTGGAGTTGCCGAAGTGCTCCCGTGAGCGGCTGAATCGGGAACAGGTGAGATATCTGACCAGAGAGGAGCGAATGAATTATCTGGTGCAAGTGGATGTGGCGGGGCGATTTCGCTGGGCGAAGAACGAGGAGCTGGTTTGTACGGATAGTAGCAGGTTCAAGGATAGTTTGCGAGGGGTGGTGCCAATCGAGGAAGATGCTCCGCCGTTTAAAGGGAACTCCACGAATCCATTATCCTCTTCGTCTTCGTTATTTTCGTCAGCGGAGGGTGCCGGTCTGGTGGACTCGGACTCGGATTCAGCGGAGTCGTCGTTGAGTTTTTCCAGTGATGAGATAGAGAAGTTGGAGAAAGATGACTACCAGTCTGCGAAATTCGCGAAGCGACTGGTTCATGCGACACCTGGAGGAGTATTGAAGCAACTACGGGGGAAATCTGTGAAAAGGGGCGACATGTGGATATTTGTACGCGTCCCCATCATTCACGTTGATCGCTTTATCTCTCGTGCTAATGCGATTAGGTCGCCGACACTTCCTGGCGTGTTTACATTGGAATCAAAGAATCTGGCGCATTCCAACACTCCTCATTCCTGCGAGGTGCTCGCATCGCAGCGGCAGGGTTAATCAAGATCAAGGAGGGACAACTGCGAAGTCTAGCACCACTCAGGTAGGATATTTTTAATGCTGTCTGTTGGTTCTGTCCCATGCTAATCGGAGAGCAGTGGTCATTATCGTCCCCCGGCTGCCAACTTCCGTGCGTTTGTCCACGCACTACAAGACCAAGGTGTCGACATGTCCCATGTCTCAATCAGCAAATCGTACGCTGTATTAGCTGGAATTGAGGGATACGGCAAGGTCAAGCGGACAGTTCGAGCGCTGCATGAGAAAGTGGATAATTCGAAACACAAGATCCAGCATAGCTTGCATGCAACAGGAAACGATCACGACAGTGCGCACGGCCGGGCTTCGACTCACGGTCGGAGTGAAAAGGCCCTGCCGTTCCGTACGAAGTCGCCTGAAGTCCATGCCACCACAGACGACCAATAATCATGATAGAATCACGAGATGACAGTATATAACGGCTAACGAGCAACGAGCATGGATACCTACATACAAAGCAGCGTGTATATTATAGATTGCAGACCATCCATAATCCTTTCTTTCAATAGGTCTTTTGATCAAAAACCCCCGACAACAACCCACGTCACCAATCGATCCGTGCTCAATTTCTCCATTGCACTTTGCTCTACCGTAACCGCGACATCACAGCCACCAGCTTCTTGGTCAGGAAGAATCCAACATGTTCCATTCTCCCTAGCACCGGGGGCATTGACATCACGCACTCGTCCCAGTGGTCCAAAATCCATATAAAAGTCCAGCGGTCGCAGTGAGTTAATTTTCATGCCATTTCCCATGCCAGATTTGCCGTCAACATTCGAAGTGGTGTTCAACTCCCTACCCTTTTCTGAGGCAGCACCAATCCATCCGCGGAGACAGACGGCCACATTACAGATCCGATAGAGGTCTTGGGGCGAGATTTCCGGTAGAATGGATCGCATTTGGGAATCATTAAGCGCAGGAAGGCTGTTTGGCCGAACAGAAACAGGGATCGACACGGTCGCATGCCCCATGTATGGTGTCGAGTTGGGTAGCGGGGAGAGATGTCGCAAGTCGGTGGCAGATTCAGAATAGGAGTCTTTACGATGCTCCCTAGCCCTCGACCCAGTCACTCCTAGGACCGCAGAAACCACATCCTCCTCATGCAGCCGTCCAGGAAGCGCATCCCCTGCGACTCGCCAAACGAGCAGGTTGCACGCATCGGTCAGCATCGCGATCTTGTCTCCATTCAACCGCGCCGTGCGAGTCTCTGGCATCGACGAGACCTGCTCGGTCGGCGTTGGACCCACCCGGTTTCGCGTGCCTGCGCTCCACCGACAATTTTGCCCTGCCGACGGAAGTCCGAGGCAATTGAACACATCATCGCACGCTCTTGTCCCCCGCCCCTGTGCCTCTGACCATGGGTCCGCGACAGGCAGTTCCTCCCTCGCAGCCATCGGGTCGCGACAAAACTCCGCCAGCGCCCGCGCGACGGTAAATACTGCGCCAGGGTCCATAACGCGCGTATCCCAACCGAAAACAAGCACGAGTTTGTCGCCGAGGGCATTGGCTTTGCATCGAAGGGCGGGAGACGGCCCAGTCGGAAGCGAGCACTCAGGGAAAGGTAGGAAACCCTGGGGGTGGCCGAATGGTGGGAAGCTGCTGGTTGCCGGGTGATGTTGTGTTTGAAGCATAGGGGAATGTTGCATGAGCGATGCCGTGACGGGCTGGATTTCAAATGCATTATGACTTTCATTCGGACTGGAATCATCACTGGATGGTAGAGAGGATGAGGCCACATTCCCAGTCAAGAAAGGGTAATGAGCAATGAGACGAAGTATGGCGCCCTCGAGACGATTCAAGGCATGCGGGAGATGGTTCGGAGAAAGGGAGAACAGAAGCGATGCAAAATGGTGTGGAGAAGGAGAGGTCGCATCAAGAGGAGTCAGACTGTACGGCTTGAAGGGATAGGGCGAAATGGCCTCACATGACTCACTGGGCATCGATGAGACAGGGAGAGGGTTCGCGTGAGCCATTGATCGGCCGGACGAGGATGGGAGGACATAGCGAAGGGGACGAGAGGGCCTGACCACGGATATCCGCGGACAGGTTCTAGCTATAGACACAGACAAAGACATGGCCATTCAACTTGGAACGCACAGAATCAACACCGAAGCAGGCAATGCAAGGCCAACCGCGATAGCAGCGTCTTTTATTTTCACCGTCGACAACGTGCGTCAGGCTTAAACAAGTTTAACTGGGTCCCATCACCACGGGGTTTGAAGTATCCCCGGATATAGGCAGAGACAGAAGCTGGATAGATTAGACTTTGGCTATACTTCCATCTATGCAGGAAAGCATCTAGTGACGTGATCTACAGTGGCGAGATAGGGTTCTGTTACCAGAAACGGAAATTGACTGGGATGATAGCATTGAATAATAACACAATTTGCTCCTTTCTCCGTACACTCGAAGCTTTAACATCCATGGACTTTCAATCCTCGCATCGCGCGGGACCCGATTCCACCTGATCCGTGCCGTCATCATCTAACACTTCAACTCGATAGCTGCAGCAAATAAAGTTAGCAACGAGCTTTCCAGACAGAATAAGCTAGGTTTGTTCAACCAGGTCCCCACTTACCATTAGCATACAGAGCATACGAATCCGCGTTGTTCAGCGCATCCTCCGCGCTCAACTGCGTCGCCGCATCATACCCATATCCGAGGTCATCGGTACCGGGGGAGTAGACACCGGGGGCATGAGTAAACTCATGAAGAGTCGTAGTCGCCTGGTCCTGGGCATGGCACTTCTCCGCGAGGGGTGGCAACTCGGAGTAATAAATATCGCAGTTGGCGATGACGTCCTGCGACGGAAGCGTATACGCCAGGACATTCGGCTCGCAGTATCCCAGGGTATCCTCGCAGTAGTACTTAGTCGAGCCACCGGAAGTCGAAGACGCTTCCTTCGCGACAGCCCGCAACCGCTCCGCCACAGTGCTGCGGGTCTTCTTGTCCGTCGTCTTGAAGTACTCCTCGAACTTATCGGCGTCGCCTGACTCCGCGGCATCCGCGGCCTGCGTGGCCAGGTCGGCGGCGTTGCTTAGCGCCTTCTCGAGCGCCGACTTCTGCTCGCCAGAGCAGCTCTCCAGGCTGGTGCGGCGGAGGTTCTGGGCAATCGCCTTGCTGATCTTGGAGGCTTTGGGTCCGTCCACGTCCACGTCCAGCTGGTTGGATGTGAATGGGATGTATCCGGTTACTTTGCCATTCTTAACAACCGGGACGAAGCCCTTGCTGTTCAGGGTAATGGTGCCGCCCTTGGCGAGGTCGGAGGTCGAGGCGATGTCGAATTCGTCTTCGATGGATGCGCCCGCAGCCAGGGAGGTGATGGCTTCTTTGGTGAGGCCGTTCAAGCGGAAACGGCGCTTGACGCCTTCGAATTGGACTTCGTTTTCTGCGAGTTGTTAGAGACGGATTGTGCTGGTGAAAGTATAAGGGCCAGGGAACGGTAAGGGAAGGGGGGGAGTTCATACTGCCGCGGAAAACAGACACCTTCTTGACAGGAGCGCTGTCACGGAAGAAGTTCAGGTGCACAAAGTCCACATCTTCCTTGCCGGAGTTGGTCACGACGGCCTTGACGCGAGTGTTGTCGATCTGGCTCAACTTGACGCTGAGAGAGGGCGAGGCAGACGCCGCATCGCTCACGGGCACCGCGGCAGCGGTGGAGGCGAGGGCAGCGAGGGCAGCGGAGACAGTAGCGAAACGCATGTTGGCTAGCGAAGACTGGGCTTGGGAGTTGATCTGAAGGGCTTGAGAGAGCGATTGAGATCGAGTTGATGAGCTGGAGTACCTTGGACTTGAAGCCGGACTTTATACCTGAATCTCTGTCCACCATCCCATCCCTATTATCTCCTCTCTCAAGCATCGTCCGTCGCTCGTCCGACCGAACATGTGCTATCCCCTCGCGGTACACAGTCAAGGTAGTATCAGCAACAAACCCCCCGGCGAATAACACACCGCGAAACCTATTGCTCGCTCACCTCCGTGTCGATCAAATACAGTTGAGGTAAAGAGAAGCCTTTGATGCATCGGAATTACCACATCCAAAGCTCTTGGCTCTCTTGGCCCGGCGGGCGTCCGGCCGGGAACGTTGTATACTCAGGACAGCGCAAGTCTTCTCCGCAGCGCAGCGCAGAACAGTCCCAGAGTCGACACGGAGAGCCGCGGACGCAAACATGCAGGTGTATCAGCCCACGCCGTTGGCTAGGCCGGCGGTGCCCCGGGTCTTGGCTGAGATAGGCTCCGTCAAGGGTTACCTGTCGCGGCGAAGATCTACAGCACAAATGTACGGAGTTATGGGCAGTTGGGCTGACGAAGGATCAGACAATACGAGAACACCTGCCGTAGACACCTATCAGTGCTACACTTGTCAGATACTAATCTCATGGTCCCAATAAATACCCATATTCAGTCCCTGTTGGCGACAAATGCGCAGGTATGATTCAATCCGGGGAAGGCGCCTTAAGCCTTTCCGTGGCTTAACCCAAAGTCTTGGACGCGTCGGCGTGAGAATGGGATAGATTGCCTGCATGACACCAGCATCAGCCATCACGGCTGTCTCGGTCTTTCTGCAATTAATCAACTGCGAGCTGCTAGCTAACTAGTGTCAGACCTGACGCCGCTAGCCAGTAGTGAATACAACCCTAGATAGCACCCCTCGCCGATCGTCTTATTAAATGCCCGGCCCTAACGGCCTTGGCTAGGGGCGGTGATTCACAGTCTACATTCTATAGGCTGCAGGGTATCATCAGATCGAAAGCGATCGGCAGCACGAGACAATCGTTATCTTGGCTGCGGTGGTCGTTGGCTGGTGGCGAATCCGTGGATATTATTTAATCTGCGCAGACGGGATCTGACAGTCTGACAGTCCCCCACTTCAGTCAAGCTATCTGTTCTCTCTGTTTATACCCTGCGCTACCACATCCATATCCCCCACTTTACACAATAACCCTCTAAACTAAACTAAATACCAAAGAAAAACAAAACAAAAAAGCAAAATGCTCCCCACCAATCTAACCCTCCAAGTCCTAATCCTCGCCCCGCAACTCATCTCCCTTTCTTCAACACCAACGCCCGACCTCACCATCACAACAACAATCCACAACCCCTCCACCAGCCCCATCACGGTGCTGAAATGGAACACACCGCTAGACCCGCGCGCCGGCGTTCTCGGCGTCTTCGACATACACGACGAAGTCGAGAACGAAAGTGTACCCATCGACGTTGTCAAGTTCAACCGCAAACTGCCTCCCTCGGAGGATGATCTGGTGGAGATCGCGCCCGAGAGTTCGGTGAAGGTTGAGGTGAAATTGCCGCCGGTTAAGCTGCAGGCCGGGCGTGAGTATAGTCTTAAAGCGAGTGGGAGGTGGCATGGCCTGTGGGAGGGGAAGAAGGGGGATGCAAATGGAGGGAAGCTGGAGGGATTAGATGGGAAGGCCCAGGGAGGGGAATTTGAGTCTAATGTGGTGAAGATGAAGGTTGAGTGAGCTAGACTTTGCTTTTATTTTATGAGAGAACATGCGTGTTCGTTTCTCGTGGATGGCGAAGGGGTGTATTTATATTGATGGGATGAAGTTATGATTCTATCGGTCGGGATGATTGATTCGCTATAAACATGAATGTGATTGCAATTAATGTCTGCTTTCTGAGGTATTGTGGGCTCCCTAGTTAAACAGAGCTGGTATTGAGATGTTCAATTTAGAAATCGATGTCTCAGTCATAGCAATAACTTCTCGTAGGCAGCTAAGAGCAATAGATAGTCTGTTCGATCTGGGACTTCTGGGCTGCCAAAACCACTCATGCTCAACAGGATCAACGGCAGCTTGCTCACAGGTATACCTGTTGCACATATCCTGGCCTTGCAATATCATTCTTGGTTTGTGTTAAAAACCTTTCTTGTACTTATGGTTCTACAAACCTTGGAACGAATTCCAAATTCATGAAATAGGCAGGACATGCTGATTCTTGCTAACGAAGAGAGTACCCAAGTATCTATATGCATTAAGATCACAGTATATGACACCCCTGCTGCGTTGAGCACATTGAATTCCGTTGCATAGGACAAGAGGTCAATGTACCTCCCCCCAACTCTCCATCCTCTCCACCCCAAAGTCCATCTCCATAATCGACTTTCCAAACTCATCCACCTCATCTGGCCGATACTTTTCCATGACTGTATTCATGCAACTCCGCTGCAGGAACCCCACATCCCGCTCGGCACACAACCTCATCCACGAATGTGCCGACTCGGCATCCCACGCACCCTTCCTGGTCGTAAACATGATACCCCCAGGACATGCGACAGACCGTCCCTGCATCGCGAGGTAGACAGCATGCACCATTTGCGCGACTAGCCACGTGCGTCGGATACTCTCAGACCGGATCCAGGCCCGCCAGAGGACTTCCTCTTGCTGTATGGGTGAGACAGGTTGCGTGGAACCTGGCGCGACGTCCTCCAGGGAGCTCTGGAGCAGGAGGTGGCTATTCTCCGCGGCGCGCGAGAGCATGATGTTTGACCAGGAGTAGAGCGTGGGTAGTTGTTGTTCGGCGAGGTAGCGTTGGCGGATATCGCTGTCGAAAAGACGGATGGTAGAGTAGATGATCAGGGCCTGGACTCGGCTGACGTGCTCGAAGCAGGATAGGTCCGTATCGGACTGGCTCTGGCCGTCGACTAGTGATGCAGCGCGCGACTCGAGAATCCGGTAGATGAATTCTTCCGTGCGAGGAGTGCGTGATTGGTAGCTTGACAATGCCGTGAAGGCGTCCTGGATGCTATTCGGCGACCGGGCCTGGTACAGTCGACTGTGAATGAGCGGGTTACGGGCGCCCGTGGTCCAGTCCGCCAGCCATGCGCGGATGCGGTTGATGTACCGCCAGCCGGCGGACACGGGAGTCGGTGATAAGTGGACTATGTGGAGGGGTTGGACGGCCCAGGAGTCTCGCGTGAGAAACCAGGCTTCTTGCAGGTCGGACAGCGTCGGACAGGCTGGCGGACTGGAGCACGACACCAGATTGAGATCTGATGGGGTCGGCGGGAGACCGTCCAGAGCAGACAATGTCGGCGTGGGCAGTCGTATGTCCGCGTCCGCCGGTGCGGCGTCCCGCAGGGTTGGCGGGTCACTGAGATCGTCCCCGTAGAGCACGAAACATGACGGTCGCGGGGTCGGATAGACGCACACGAGGCCTTTAGTTTGACAACGACTGCATGTCGGAAGTTGCTTGCAACATTTTCGCTTTGCCTTTCCGCAGGAATTGCAAGCTCTGGGTTCTAGAGGAAGCATAGTGAGAGAGATGGATGGGAAAGATCTGAGAAGAGAAGCTCGGATGGGAAGACGCGATGCGGGAGACCAGCGGGCGCCAACCCGATGCAGTTAGCGCCCGCTGTTTAGGCTCGGCGGCCGCTAACCCAAAGGGACGGGACGCCCGCTATCCCGCCGAGAGGGAAGAAGTATATAGCTAGATGGAGTGAACAAGATACAACTGTCATTCAGCACTCGCAATCAATCATCGTCTTCAGAATCAGATCAAACCACCACCGCGCAAATAAGTTATATCCATAATGGCTCTCGAACTCTCCGTCAAACAAAACACCACCAATTTCACCAAGGTGGTCCATCGAACCGCCCAGCCCACCACCTCCCCGTCTCGACCGGAGCTGAACCAATCCGGTAGAACTGTTCTAGTCACCGGCGGTGCCACGAACATTGGGTATGCTATCGTGAAAAGCTTCGTTACTGCCGGTGTCTCGACGGCCATCATCGCCGCACGCCGACAAAACGTTCTTGATGACGCCGCGGCCAAGCTCAGAGCGGAAATCGAGAAGAAGGGCGCGTCAGCTACCATTCTCACCTACATCCTCGACCAGGCAAACCCTGCCTCGGTGCGCGAGCTCTGGGCCAAGCTCAGCAACGATGGCATCGTGGTCGACACGCTGGTGTTAAACGCCGCCTCCTTTTCGGAGGAGAAGCCCATCGTGGAACTGGGAGCCGACAAGGTCTGGGAAGCCTACGAGGTGAATGTCCGAGGACCGCTGGAGTTGGTTCAAGGGTTTACCAGCCAGACGGCAAATAACCGACCGAAAGTTTGTTCTCCTTCCTCTAACCTCATGTCCTATTCATCGGCGCTAAAGTACTAAACTCCCTAGGCTATCGTGAACGTCGCGACCCAAGCCATCAACATGCTCTATGAATCACAGCTATTTCTCGCCGCAAAGCGTCCCGTGTACGGACTGACCAAGAACGCGGGCACGATGCTGATCCAGCAGATAGCCAAGGATGCCAATCCCGAGGAATTGCAGATCGTCAGTTTCCATCCGGGTGTTCTTTACAGTGCTGAGTTCAAGAGAATGGGCCTTTCCGAGTCGGATATGCCGTTTGATGACCGTAAGAGCCCCTACAACTGAAATACTATAGAGCGACAGCTGACACATACTAGCTGACCTGCCTGGGTCATTCGCCGTTTGGGCCACGACTGAGGAGGCAAAATTTCTGCACGGAAGGTTCGTTTGGGCCGCTTGGGATATTGAGGAGTATTCTAAGGGCGAGCTGAGGAAGTTGATCGAGGGGAATGACGACTTCCTCAGAGTTGGTGTGGTTGGATTGAGGGGTGGATCAAGGGGCTAGTTGATGAAACATGACTGAATCTCATATAGATCGAGAGATAGAAATGATCACAATGGTCCCATACTTAGTCTTTCTGTTGTTGCTGAGATTATTCACTGTTGGTATTGTCTTTGCTTCAACAGAACGACTTACTATCAAGTCATACGCATTCGTCTGTCTTTTGCTTTATGAAAATATCCTGTTGTGCAAAGCGTGTTCTTAACTCCAATGAAGTATACAAAACTGTCTTTCCATTCCATACTGAAACTTCTTCATCGCTGTAAAGCTTCAGGAATAAAGTCTGGCTGTGCTGTTTTAGACGGCCAAAGAAATGGTCAAGGCGTCTAAACAGCAACTGGCCCCGAGATTCCCATCCCAACAACAAGGGCTGATAATTGTCCAACCATGGTGAAAGACGTCAGTTTCATATTACTCATCATTGGATAATTATTTCACATCGAACCTCGGAAACTAGCACCCAATGAGAGCGCCGCCCGGATGTTGGACCTATGAATTATTGGGGGCAGTTCTACAAGCTTGGTTGGAAGATTCCCGGTGCCGGAACCGCCGACCACTGCGAATGCAAGATCGATTGGACGAGAGGAGCGTATTCGGACGACTGAAGAAAATGATCGTATTAATAAGATCTTACAGGTCTCTAGCATCGCTATTAGTGTATGTCGGTTGTTACAGCTGCAACCATCTGGCGAATCGTCGTCTCCGTGGCTTGCGGGCGGAATTACCGTTGCCCTACTTCAGGATATGCTATCTTCATAAATTGATATCTTCAAAACAGCTTGCCAGAAACGTCACTGCAGATCCAACAGCTCTCAAATTTGGACTTTTGAACTATAATGCCCTAGTTTGCTAATATTCATTCAATATACCTAACTCCTCTCTCCGCTGGACTGGAATGTTGGTTGGAATGTGGCTGATACCGATACCTGCAGGATCAAAATCCTCATAATCACACCATTCAGCCACATTCACTGCTATATCCCCTCGTCGGAAACTGCCGACCCTTACTCCACCAGCTCTGGTTCTGCACTACCTGGTGCAGACCGGTCTTCTGTTATTTCCAAGTAGATGGTCCCTTTCCAACCAATGCCAGTTCTTCACAGGACACATCCTGACGTCTTGGCTTAAAAGTCCCATCATAATATTCTTGTATAGTTCCCTTAGCCCGAGCCCCCGGCACAAAGCCAATGTAACCTTGAATAGAAGCCGATACCCCTCACGAATAGCGTGATAAAACGTACTGGGGAAAGCATTATTTAAACCCCAAGCCTGATCCTCTCTGCATAATCTGCAGATCTTCAATCAACTTCACTCCATTCCACCTACCCAGAAGAAAACCACCCATCATGAAGTTCGCCGCGTTCATCTCCACCCTTTCTCTCCTGGCTACCGCCACCGCCGGTACTCTCCGTCCCATCGGCGATGTTGTCAAGCGAGACCCTTCCGGTAGCTTCAGTCTGTACAACCACGGCACTACTACCCGTGCGATAAAGCTATTCTACGCTGATGGTCTGTTCTCACTTTCCCCCTTGATATCCAATCAACTACCTTGTACGTGCTATATTAACATAATACCTCCAAACAGGACTCGCCTACTTTGGCTCCCCCTCCGCATGGTCCGGCAATGTCGTCACAGACGTCACCTGTAAGTCCTCACTGTCTACCGAACAAACAACCCCTCCCCGGCCAAAATAATCCCGAAATATTAACGCAATCAAACAGTCACCGCCTCAAACGGCCAAGTCATTGCCCATTCCGCATCCGGCACCTCCCTCCCCGCCAACACGCTCCTCTACGTCCGTCCAGACACCAACAGCGCCGCGCCAGTCGGATTCACAGGAACAGACACGCCTTCCGACGCCGTGACAAATCAATTCACCTGGTACGGCGCGTGGATTTTATATCAGAATGGAAATGCGCTGGAAAGTAAGTTTTATGTTAAGGAGACGGAGGTGGAGGGTGTTTGGCAGTTGTTCTGGTTGTCTGGGGGGTCGGTGGATGGGTTTAAGGCGGGGAATGTGAGGAATATTGGGTAGATTTTCTCGCTCTCGCTCTCGAGCTTGAGGTTGGGTTAGGTTCGGTTTTAAGTTGTTTGAGGGAGCTAACTACAGTTCAATAAGTGTGATGGGTGATGGGTGAGTGAGGAACAGAAGGAGATAGGACGGTGTTGTGGACTGGAAGGTAGAGGTCTGATAAGTACAAATTCATACACTACTTGATAAGGCGGTTTATAACATCGTCAAACATAGTCTTTTCTATAGTGGGATGTCGAGACATTTTCTTTATAATACTCATATGAAATATTGTTTGTCAATTTATCTTCGTTGATATACTTGTTGGTTGTTACACTGCTGAATTTGTAAGACTTGTTCTGAATTATCATGAAACTATCTGGGCTTTAAATTTCTTTGGTACACAGTCTTAACCACAGAGTTACTAATATCAATGAGTATTGCTTCCTTCTCCAAATAGTCGCCCTAGACCCTCACAACATATCGCCTTATTGGAATCCTTCCTGTCCCCAGATACAGCACTTCAAAACAGCCCCCACCCCAACTACCAACTATACAGTGCCTCTCGAAGTCGGCCTGACCTTCAGACACATGCTAACTGGCTTCCAGCCCCACTGCCAAGGACTTGTTAAGTATGCCATAGTGAGCCACCCCCTTCGAAATGAGCGCGGCGGTAATTTTCACGCCAATGAGTGATAAGCAGTAAACGGAGCTAGCGAGTGCCCTGCCCGGCCAGGGTTGCCCGATTGCCCGATAGGATGCGTGACCTCGGCGGTGGTAATATGTATGATTTAACTTGATTGGGCTGGATGAATGACCGGGGTTCGCAGGGAGGGGATATATAAACAGTCTGTTTACCCCAGGCTTTTTGCAAGGGATGGTAAAAAGCACGAGACAGATAGTTATCGATTCTCGAATGACACCCTTGCTCGGAATGCTTCTATTCATTCTATGCACCAAAGATGATTTCACTTAGGAACTTCCTTGCGCTTTTCGTTCTAGTGCTACCAGTTTGTATGGGACTCTATCTTCTAATGTCTTCCACAAGCATTACTTCGCATCTCATCGCATTTCTAATGCTTATCACTAGGCATTTATGCTCGCGACTGTACCGCCGCTGCCAATATCATACTCGCAAACTCCTCCGACCTCATCCCTTTCAATGGCTGCACGACCATCACCGGCTCAGTCGCAATTTCCCCCTCCTTCTCCGGCACCTTCACGCTAGATAGCGTAAGACATATCAACGGCTCCATAACCATGAACGCCAACAAGGGGGCTGGCGATCTCATCGCAATCGAGATGCCCGGTCTCGTCGAGATTACGAGCATCACCCTGCCCCAGACATGGGGCTTGCAAAGGCTGGATTTGGGGTCGCTGCAGACTGTCTGGGAGGAGTTGGTCTTTATACAGGGGGCCTCGGAGGAGAGCTGGTTTGATTTGACCAAG
The DNA here is from genome assembly GCA_025592935.1 of Aspergillus ostianus. Lineage (NCBI taxonomy): Eukaryota > Fungi > Ascomycota > Eurotiomycetes > Eurotiales > Aspergillaceae > Aspergillus > Aspergillus ostianus. The sequence continues at coordinate 94,244 of JANFQY010000025.1, read as the reverse complement.
TTGGAGAGCGTTGGGGGTTCTTTGGAGATGGCCGGGTTGTGGACGAAGTACGACTGACCCTTTCCTGCTGTGGGTGTGTTTAGTCGTCCGCTCGCTGATTGTTGGTGTAGTGTCTCCCTACCCTCCCTCAGAACAGCCACAGCCCTAACCATCGCGACGGACCCTAGCTGGGAAATCAGTGAGCAGGCTCGATACGAGCCGTTGGAGATACACCTACCCTCGCTCCGCGAGGTAGACTGGATGAGTATCCGGGGCCATGTAAGCATCCTCGAAACACCGAACCTTGCCCGAATTGGTGCTCTGAATGCCCCCGAGCCGAATGGGATGGAAGTCATGGCAAATTACACGGAGCTTCAGGGGGTCTTTCTGGATGGGCTTGAGGAGGCGTATGGTGGACTCTTGCTTGATGGGTATATTAGTCGGTATGTTTGTTATTACTTCTTCTCGAGAACAGTGTGCGGAAAACTTGCTGATGTGGTTTAAATAGGGTGAATCTAGGTCAGATGATGCAGACAGATGCGGCCATTACCATCCAAGCGAGATCGCTTATGTCAATAGACTCGGGGCTTCAGGATGCGGGGGTGATTGATCTTTCGGGGGAGTTCGAGACGTGAGTACTTGTTACGTCTCTCCAAAATCTGTGACGAAAGATATACTAACATGGCTAACCAGCATAAACTTCTCCAACATCTCCACCGCAGAGTCCCTAACCATCAGAACCACCAGCTCAACCAAATGTGCAGCTAGCCTTATGGAAGTGTATAACAACCTGAACTCGCCCCACGAAGCTACATTCTGCAGCGACGATACCGAGGCTCCGTCCTCGTCTACCTCCTCCCTCGGCGAGTCCCTTGATGGCATACTCGATAATGACGACGAGGAGGGATCCTCGACGCGTTGGACCACGCCCTCATTCGAAGATGTGTACGGGGATCGTGACGATGACACGCCGAGCTCGCCGCGGAACCATGGCATCCCGACAGCGGTTATTGTGCTCATTCCGGTGATTCTGGGTGTTACGTGTTGTGGTTTGGCCTGGTGTTGTGCGAGTAAGTGTGCGACTAAAAGGAAGGAGAAACAGCAGCAACAAGGACAACAGGGAAGTGCTGGCAACTTGGAGGCGTCGATTCAGCAGGTTCAGCCTGCGGTTGTGAGGGATCGACATGAGTTCAGTAATGATCTTCCACCGCCCTACTCAGTGGATACACCGACGCAGGAGCGAAGTAGGTATTTCTAGTTGGTTGATCTAGCTCCGAGGCGTAATCCTATGACTCGACAATCCGCAGAAACATAACGCGATCCGATTTGCGTTCAATATTCAGGGCATCGTCTGCAGCCGCCGCACAAGCCACAGGATCCTCATTCGTTAGCAAGCAAGACCTAGTTCCCATGACGTATCCAATTCTCAGTCATTGAAAATGTAGTTATCTGTTGGCTTCCACAGGTTTTCGCGCTGTCCGACGATGACGTCTGTGAAGACGTTCCACAGCTGGTATATGACTTTGTCAGACGCAGGAAGGAGCCCCTTTCCCCCCGGCAAACAATGCGCTCGTTGTATAGTGTCAAATAGACAAACTATAAGATAGCAAAAGACATTCAATAGAACAAACCCTACTCAATTATGTACATACGGTACAAACCTCTTAATTAAATCACATATACTACACATTTTAAACCAAACAAAAGAAAATCAAACACCCGCCGCCCTCGAACTAATCATAGCCCCATCCTCCGTAACCCCAATTTCCTCACTCAGTCCCTTCGTCCACTGTCTAACCAAATGTCCCTTCAATACAATCCCCGCCATAATAATATCCACAAACACGATCAAGAAAGCACCCATACCCCACATCCATCCCACACCAACAGCACTCTGCCACTGCGTGACAATAAACACGGACATAAGTCCAAAGCTAACACGGTACGCATTCAACGACACAGAAGCCTCGACGGGGTTATGCAGGAAACATTCGATGATGTAGTTATAACACACGGGGAGGGCCAGCAACGCCCCGAACCAGATTAGGAACGACCCCAACGCCAACACCATGAAGTGAAGATGGTATTCCAGCGCCGCGCCGTAGATCCCGAGCCCGATGGGGAGGATTATGCTGGGGAGAAGCGTGTTGGCAAGGCGGTATTCCGTGTGCCAGGTTCCGCCGCGACGACGGGCTAGCCAGAGCGGGATCTTGTCGTTGAAGAAGAAGCCGAAGACTTGGGCGCTGATGATTCCGACCCAGGCCGTCATTGTGAAGAAGGCCATTTGGAGCGAGGAGAATCCGTAGCCGCCGGCTTCGACGGGGGGCTCCAGGAAGGTGGCCAGTGTGGAGGCCTGCATGATGGGGAGGCCGAGGGCAATGAAGATGTAGGTTCCTGTGAGGAGGGTGATGGGGGAGAAGGTGACTTGGAGGGGGATGATGGCGCGGCGGACCTGGACAAGCGTTGTTAGATATGCTGGCTATGTGGGTTATGAGGGGAGGTAGAGGGTACGTACGAATTCAGAACCCTTGTTTGACGGGACCGTCTTAACGCCAGGGAAGAAAGTGGCGATACGATTAGCCACCCAGCCCTTAGGCAAGGGAGGACGACCCGGCGTGCTCGCGTCACGCGAGAACGTCGTATCCTCAACGAAGAAAAACACAGCCAGGATAGCACCCCCAACTGGTCCCAGGGTCCACCAAAAGACATAGTTCCAGGGCTTATGCTCAGCAATGAAGCCACCGAGCGTACCGCCACCCACGACGGCGAAGATAATCAACACTTCGAAGACGGCAAATGCCTTGCCACGCTGGTGCAGGAAGAACATGTCCATGATATACCCACTACCCAAGATCGCGGGGATACCACCGAACAGACCGGCGAACAGTCGCGAGATGGTAAACGAGATATAGTCGTTCGGGCCGGTCATCTCGGCGGCCCAGATCTGGCAGGCGAAGATGCCCACCAGACTCCATAGCACGACGGCGCTGCGACCGATGACGGCCACAAAGGGGATGATGAAGAAGGGTCCGGCTACCCATCCGGCCAGACCGGCCGCAACCGAGTTCAACAAGTCAAGTTGCGTTTTGTGATAGGCCGGGACTTGGTAGACGAAGGTAAGTTGGTTGGAGTTGGGGGACATCTGGCCAGCAAAGCCCGCCAGACAGATGGATGCGAAGATGATCAGCTTCCTTTGGGTGGACCAGTTCTGCAGTCGATCGGTCAGATTCACGCACGGTCAGAACAACGGGACAGGGCAGGGCAGGGGAACGCACGAGGGGATCTTCCGGATCATCGCTAGGCTGGGGAACCAGCACAATGCCATTGTCATTCTTCTTGGAATGCTCAGATCCATCGCTCGAGCTGGCCGCTCGCACGTCCATCGAGGGGACCTTTTCCACCGGTTCGCCAGACATGGCTTTCAGGTACCACGAGAACGGGACCACTAATGCAAGGGGAACGTGGCAGAGAAAAACAAAGCAAAGTTAAAACAAAGAGGTTCACAAGGCAACAATGCAGCAGAAGGATTCGTTTATAGAAAGAAGAGACAGGAACCCTGCAGCCATGTGTCTGTTGGGTCGGGGTCTAGTGAACGCTATATGGCTACAGTGATATCTTATACGAGCTGAGCAAATTGCAACGCCCCCTCGAGGTGAGAAACCAGCCGGGAAGACCAAAGAGGAGGGTGCTCCAGCCAAGAACTAAGAAAAAGTCAAATGGTCCTCACTCCAAGTTCCTAGTCTCCAGAGTCGAAACTAACGCAGTCGACCGGCTCTGCATCCGCGAAACGCACGAGCAAATGAAACTTTCCGACAGAGACAGCGTCTCGGAGGGTCCCACTGGGCAGCATCAGCCATCGGATTGCCAAGGGGCCCGGTCCGCTGTTAGGGCCATTTAGCGGCGCGGACTAGATTGCTTAGCGACGGTGGCCAATTTGCCTGCTGATCTTAGCGCCAGGTTTAATATCGGACTGTTATTAATGGCCGACTTATATTTCCGAGGGCCTTGCCGAAGCGTGACATCAACTACGGAGTGCAGAGTCTGGCCTGAGTCCTGACAGGGATGTGTTCCTTGCGGGTCCAGCACCCTCCCCGGACGACGAGTTGCGGTCATCTCCGGAGTCCGCACTGGACAGACTTTGACTAAGTGGGTGAAGCTGCATGTTTCAAAGTCTCTTCGTTGTGGCCAGAATCGCCCGTTTATATTAACTTTTATTCTATGTACAGTATCATATGAAATTATGTAGCCTACCCAGTTCGGAATCCTACCGTAGACTTTTAGCCCTAACTCCTCCCCCCTGTCTAGTATTAACGATAGTGTCTATTCTAAGGAGCCTAGGGCTCCCCAATTCGCTCGTTCGAGCTGCGTTCGCCCGGCCCTCGGTGCACTTGTATTTGCATCTCCGAGTCGGGCGGGCGCTGGCTCGTCACCACCTCGATGGACATGGTCTTCACAATCCCCTGGTCACTGTGCCAGAGGTTCGACTGGCTATCTCCGTCGTTGGAGATGCGGTCGCCCGGCTCGTCCTCGAGAACGGTCTGTCCCCACTCCCGTCGCGAGTGGTGGCCCGTTGCTAGACTGCGCAGTGGCAACGTGTGCGATTTGGACCGTGTGTACGACTCCGTGGTCATGGCGTTATGGCCGATGAGGGGACGGACCGACGGAGCGGCCGCCGCGATCACTCCGAACGTAGCTTCCAGACTGGAGAACACGAATTAACACCTCGGTCGGAGAATTTTCTTCTGCCAAACAAGTGGAATCGCGGATGGTATGATGGGTGGAGCGGAAATACTTACTTGGCCCACATGAACAGTTCAACCAGGTCCCCTAGATCCATGTTAGTCTATCACCCCCCCCTACCAATCAGAGATCCAACGGTTCCGAGGGACAGGAACTGAGGAAATATTACGGAGTACTCACAGGTCGGATCCGTGGTCATCGTCAAGTCGGGCACCAAGGCCGTTCGAGCAATGGCGAACCCCCCACTCCTGTGTTTTGTCAGTAGTCGTTCGATAGATGCAGGAATATCGACCTGTTGATTGAATATGGGATGACTCACGCAAACCCCAGGGCCATTATCGCGCAGATTCCCACCTTTACTCGCTTGGGAAGTTTCACGTTCCACAGGAACAGGATCGGGAGAATCGATAAGACAAAGTCGGTGGCGGCGGCGATTGCTGGACTCGTCAGTTCTGGCTTCTTATTATCGTATCGAATCGCCCCAAAAGAGGAGAAACTTACTCCCCTGCGCAATCCCCACCGCATCGATCGCCTCGTTTGACCAACACGTCCCCTTAATCGACTTGTTCCAGTTATACTCGACGGGGGTGCATTGCGGGAAGATGACAGCGGCGTCGAGAATACTCGTGATAGTGTTGAATGCGATGAAGAACCAGAAGAAGAACTTCCATTTCTTGCTCGTTAGGCTGTTCGGCACAAAAATTAGCATATTGTAGTATATCCCCCAGCCAAAGAGTCAGAAAGATGACTTACAAAAGTCTCTTCAGGAACAGGCTGATCGAGATCTTCACAAAGATCGTCGAGAAGATAAGCAGGAACTCGGCCACCCGCAACATCTTCACGCTGTACGCGGAGTGAACAGGATCCACGAATTCGACATGTCGACCGAGTCCGTAATGCGTCGCCGCGATCACCAGGCCCATGACGACCAGCACGGTAAGCTGTCCCAAACAACCAGGTTAGAACCTCCTCATCTCGAAGCATCCACGGTCTCGTCCTCTTGCCCGATGGACTCACCATCGCAAGCACATTGAACAGATCATCCCAGTCCAGCAACCGAATCATATATCGTCGCACATAGAGTCGTAGAAGAGTCAAGACGAGGGCGAGCACTGTCGTAACGATTGTAGGAATCGTAACCACCGAGGCACGAGAGACATCCTCGTTCGGCGACGACGAGGACGCCATGAGGCGTATATTGTGAGGTTATCGACAAAGACGGACGGTCGGGATGGAAGATCGGTCGAGATGTTCCATCTCGAGAAATCGAAGATCTAGAGAAGGTAGATGGCAGTAAGCCACAAAGGACAGCCAAGGCCAAGGCTTGCGTTCGACAATTCCGGCATGGCGAAGAATCGGAAATTCCGCAGGAGGGATCTATAGATGAGCCAATAGAGCGACTGGGACGGCGTGGCGATAGACGACAGGCGACAGGCGACCAAATAATATCATCCAGAAGGGAAGGGGGAGCGAAAAAATAATAATACGATCCTTTCGAAACTTAATCTATTTAGAATAGCTAATAGGAAAAGGCAAAGGAGCAGAAATCACACAAATTGCAACATTGGCGAATAGTTAATCAATATCCAGGAGAAGCATCCCTGTCAAGGGAATCCACCAACTACTACCGAATACTACAGTACGTGTACTATTGTCGGAGTACGGAGTACTACGTAAACCAACGCAGACAGCTGAACGAACTTCGGAGCAAGCAACCCAGTCGGGTCCGCCCTGTGGATCTCAATAACATGATCTTTTATGGTTGTAATCGATCCGAGACTGCACGGCCCGGATGCTCTCCCGCGGGCCATTCCAGCCCTTCAAGTCCGACCAAGAGCCCGGGGCTCCACTCCCATTGGGGGCTAAGTTTCCTTAAATTGCCTTGGCTTGCTCTGGCTTGCTCTGGCTCCCTGGCAAGTGTCTCGCTAAGAACACACAAGCGAATGTGGCAGAGCTTAGCAAGTGAACACGCTTGTCTACGGAGTACAGGCCTCGGTAGTCGGTAACTCCTCGCCCCTTTTTCTTATTCTTGTTTTTTTTTTTTTTTTTTCTTTTTTTGTCAGGGTGGAGAAACTCGTCAGACACGAACGAGGCCAGCGTCCTGAAGGACCGCAGATTGGTCGATGCCGTTAGGGCTCCTGCGTCGCAGGTGGACGGCGTGATGGAGTCGGTTCCTGAGGATGCTCCCTCGTGCCCTTTGCTATCTGGGCTTTCGTTCAAGGGATTTGGTCTGGTCAGAGGCAGATTAAATTGTTAATTAATAATTTAATTCATAGGGAGTTATTCAAGGACTGGACGAAGTGGATCAACGTCGCGGCCGAGTCGCGGATATCGCTCGATAGACGGGGAGGGTCAATAGGACTCCGCAGGGGAGACAGCGCAGCACAGTCCGCGCTAAAGTATAGCGCTTTTAGCCTACATTTTAGGGGGAGAGTATTACATAACCTGCGGATCTGCGTCTGACAAGCCTATCTGTCTCTCTGCTGTTGGAGAAAGGAATTGTGAAAGTTATCCATTCTTTCAGGAGGGGTTGCTGCAGGATCCATGGATGGTACTACATACCTCCACCAGCGAAGCCTAATCTGAGTGGCCAACATCATACCACACCTTTTAATTAGTCCGTGCTCAGATGCCGTGTAATCCGTCTGCATTGAACCCATTCAAACGCCCTTTAAATCCCCAGCCCGAGAGGGGGAGTTGGAAGGAGTGTCAATCTCCACCGTGACACGCACACATTCGACCCTTGCCACGGGCGCAGACCAGGAAATCAATCCAATTCTGCATTATTATTCTCTCACGCAGGGAAAAAGAAAATAATAATTAAAAATTAATCCCGTGCATGCCAAGATAACATCACCAGCATGGGCAGCACGGCACCATCCAAGAACTTCACCGTCACCATCGTGGGCGGGGGAATCGGCGGCCTCAGCCTGGCCGTGGGACTTCTGCGACGCAATGTGCCCGTGCAGATCTACGAGGCTGCGCCCGCCTTCGCGGAGATCGGCCTGGGATTGTCCATCGGCCCCGCGGCGCATCGCGCAATGCCCCTGATCGATCCTCAGATCCGCGCCATCTACGACTCCCTCGTCACCACCCACGCCGACAGTCCCGGCTACGAGGCTTTCCGACAGACCTGGTTCGAAATCGTCTGGGCCAGCGGCGAGCATGAAGGCGACACGCTCATGGACCTGAAGGCCCTGCCCTCGGGCCAGACGACGCTCCGTCGCGCGGACTTTCTCGAGGCCCTGGTCAACTTGATTCCGCCGCACATTGTGCATTTCGGGAAGCGGTTGGAGCGTCTGACGGAGTCGTCGGAGGGCGTGGACTTGCGGTTCGATGACGGTACGGAGGTTCGCGCTGACGTGGTGGTCGGGTGCGATGGTATCAAGTCGAAGGTTAAGGAGTCGATTGTGCCCGACGAGGCGCAGAAGCCCAGGTTCAGTGGTATGTATGCGTATCGCGCCGTGCTGGATATGGAGGATATGGTCAAGGCGGTTGGGGACCAGCGCGCCCGCGTCTCGACCATGTATGTGGGCAAGGGCGCATACGGGATCTCGTATCCCATCATGCGGGCCAAGAAGGTGAATGTCGGGTTCTACATCTTGACCGATACCTGGGACCACGAGAGCTGGGTGCGACCGGCCAGTAAGGAGGATATGCGACGGGATGCCAGTCATATGGGGCGATATGTGCAGTCGCTGGTCGAGGTGAGTCGCTTTTCAAGATCTATCGTTTATTTGCCGTCAGCAACTAATTGATGTCCAGTACATGCCGGACCCGTCACAATGGGCGATCTTCGAGCATCCGCATATCTCGACGTATTGCAAGTCCCGGGTCGCCATTCTCGGAGACGCTGCTCATGCATCGACGCCGCATCAGGGCGCGGGTGCCGGTCAGGCCATTGAGGATGCGCACGTTCTAGCAGAACTTCTCAGCGATGCCCGTGTGACGAGTGTACAGGACGTCGAGGCCGTGTTTAAGGCGTACGATGATGTCCGACGACCGCGCAGTCAGCGGGTGGTCACGAGCAGCAAGGAGAATGCCTATCTTCTCTGTCTATGTTTGGACGGTGTGGATGATGACGAGGCAAAGCTGAAAGAGACGTTCCAGAAACGCTTGCGGTGGTTATGGGACTTGGATGTACAGGGACAAGCTGATCAGGCGAGGGAGAAGATGAGCGAATTCTTGAAATGATTCACGATGGAAATGTATGTATGAGTTATTGAGATTAGATTGTTTGTAGATACAGGAATTTATTCAACGATTTTTGATGTGAGAAGGATGATCCACTCAGGTAGACGAGATATCGAGCATCCACACCCTGCCCTGATCTGGCAACTGTGAAGATTTTCAGTGATAGTGGCGATTGAGATATGTGAATCTCTCATTGATGCTCAATATGACTCCACAGACAGTCTAAGGGGCATGATATTCAACAAACACCCAATAAGCAGGCAAAGCGTCTTTATATCAGATACTGACTGCTTCGTTCATTCAATGCGGGTGACCTAAAATGTCGAAAATATATGACTGTCTCATCGTATCAACCTGTTTCAACTGTGATTTTGCTTATATGCTTCATTCCATAACGCAAGCACCATGACGAACGATATTATTGAGCGTAAATTCTTCGCGGTGTGTAGCTTCAGAAGTGTTCAAAAGCCGAAAAGATAAAAATTTGGGATAGTTACAATTGGGTGAAAACAAGCTGTGTTTTCTTCAGCATTTTCTATACCCCTGCTATTTGGGTATTCTGGGGACACGGGACTCGTTGCCGGATATATATCCGCAGCACGGCGTGAAACGTAAATATTGAATATTGACGTGCAACCTAACCAAAGAGAAGTAATTAGTAGATGTAAAGTAGTAAACAAATTGCATACCCTTGACAACTACGTGTGTTATGAATTGGCGAGGCGGCAGAGACAAAAACAACAGAGCCTTTGGTTGTTGCCTGAGTGCCACGCTGCCTTAATGCCTTGTTGCCTAAATTACTCGCCTCAGGCTAGCAACTCATGTGACCCACAGCGACCCGCTCCTCTCGACCGGTGCGACCCACACTCCTCTCTATACCGTTGTAAAGAATGTAAGAATCCTCCGATGGATGGCTACGATAAAGCGCTCTGCGAGTCACCAGCCAAGGTGGAAGGACCCGATCTCACAACACTTCCACAAGAACTCATACTCGCCATCACTGACCAACTAGACAGCTCGCCTGCCCTCGGCTCGTTCAGCCAAACATGTCGCTTCAACCACATCGCAACACCGCGTCTATATACGTCGCCGTCTGTTGCAGAACCAAGCTAAGACGTTTCGTTGAAGCGGTATACAAGAAGAAACACGAATACACGATTCGTCATCTCGCCATCCACAATATTCCGAATGACCAGGTCAGCGACGCACGACTCGCTGAGAAACCTCGAGTAGTTGTACATACACAGCGACCAGACTTGCCTCTGGTATTGGTACAACATCGTAGGGACCATCGAGCCTCCAGCCGGTCTATCTAATCGCTTGGTCCCTCCAAGTTCTCTCACGGGGTAGGGTATGCCTGCTTTGCGGTCGTGTCGGTTTACCCGTCCTCACCCCCTCCTGGTCCCCTCCATAAGCGGGGATTTATGCTAACGAAGAGCCAGTGACTTTGAATCTTCATTCGGCAACTGGCAATGCCTGGGGAAATGATACAGGTTCAAAAAGCTGAATCAAGAGACCCTGCAGAATGTGCCTTCCTGACTCGTTCGGCGCTGTTCGGACTTGGCCTGCGCAGAGGACATGGCGGCTTTACTCGGCGATGCGGATCGACCGAACAAGGCCGCGCGACGAGTTTGACGGCCTGACCTCGTGCTGACCGAAAAGTTACTCCACAGTACTTCGTACTCGTAGTTCTCATCGAAATCTGAGTATCGGGCGGCTGCCACCTCCTTCAACGAGTGTTTCCGAATTAATGCAAAACAACCCAAAAAGTCTTCTATGGCACGGAATGAATGCTTTCGGCTATATGGAGGTAGTCTGGATAGTCGAATGAACTATGCCCGCTGAGGGTCGAGGTAAGCTGCAGGTTCAGCTTGAAAGAGCAGTTTTATTTATGGTGAGCACCGAGTATGGCCGAGTAGTGTGTGATTGTTTGGATGTTGCTGCGTCGGCCCTGTTCGGCGCTCGGTGTTGTTCGCTGCTCGGCGCTGCTCGGCAACGGATTCAATTCAAGCTGCGGCTTTATTCGGTGACAGCGATATCGCCCTAGCCTAAAGAGAGCCCATGAATAAATTTATGCAGCCAATACCTAGTCCAATGTTTATAAGCTGAGCACAATTCCAATAGTGAGTTGCTTTCCCTGCCCACTTAATTATGGCCTGTTGTCGTATTCCGAAATGTTTACGTTCGGCGTTGAAATAACATCTGATCTATTCAATGCAGGAAGGATTTCCACCTTACTTAGCGTCAACAAGGTAAAACCATAAAGTTAATTGTATTAGATCTATCTCTAGTTTACCAAGGCGCCTCGGCTCCGTCGTAGCGGTTCAATCCTTCGGCCTTCTCCCATCCATCAACCCTAATGTTGAAGAACTTGCCGTTATCTTCTTTCGTCACACGAAAGAGAATTTCCAGAATGCCATTGGCGCTTTGATCGGTCGTCAGATCGGCACCAGATCCACCGAGATCAGTCTTCACCCACTATACACTTATCAGCTTGTTTCAATCCACATCGTTTGTAAGAGGACTTACACCCGGAGAGACGGTCACAAATGTGAAGCCCTGGTCCGCGAAGGACTGGGCATATTGCACCGTGAGCATGTTCTGCGCCGCCTTGGAGACTTTATACGCGGGGACGGGGAAGAGGCTGTATGTCGGGGACATGGCGATGGAGCCGAGAGTGGTGGATCTGTTATGTGTTAGAAAGAGACCAGCCTGAGAGATGCTTTCGAGGCGAACTTACATATTGATGACTTTCTTCAGGTTTCCTTTCTGCAGAAGAGGTAGGAAAGCACTGGTGACGAGGTGCGTGCTTGTCACGTTTGTCGTGAATGTCGATTCCAAATCATCCCTTTCATATATCATATCAGTATCCAGCTACCCATTCCTAAACAAAAGGGAGGAAATCATACATATGCTCAATGCCATTTGGGGTATAGTTCATAATGCCGACATTGTTGATCAACACATCGAGCCCCTTATCCCCGAGTGCCTGCTCAACCTGGCTTGCCGCCTTCTTGGTGCTCTCTTTCGACGTCACATCAATACCAATGATCTGTACACGGCCGTTCGACCTTGCAGCCAACTCCCTGAGCTCGCCTGTCTCGGTGCGCGCAGCAGCAAAGACCGTGGAGACCTCGGAGGCAGGCTTGGAGGCTAGGATCCTCGTCAAGGCGAGGCCAATTCCTCGCGACGTGCCGGTTATCAGGTAGGATGCCATTATTGAAACTTTTGAGATTGTTTGAACGATTTTTCGAGAATGAATCAATTGGTTTGAAGATGAAAGCGCCAACGATGCGCCACCACGCTGCCTTTATGCTTTTTGCGACCACTGCAAAACCACATCGTCCGCTGCCAACAGGAATGTGCAGCATGCTTTGAAATCAAACTATGAGGCCATGAATACTTCATTGGGAGGATTTGCTTTGAAATCAATCATTGGCCCCCAAGCTTGAGGCTGGTGCCGTTGTGGGGATACTTTCATGGCGGCCCATTAGGTATTGGCCGCCCGTGAGAATCTTAAAGGAGCCGCGCATGTCTAGCGGGTTCTTCTCTTAAGGTCACGTTTGTCCATGAGGATTATCAATCAAGTTTGTTCATATTGCGTTAAGGGTTTGTGGATAAATACGTTTTTACACCCGAACTAAAGCATTTTTGGCGAGTATCTGTTCAAACTCTGCTATGTCACTTCTACGACCTTCTAAGCCAAGAACACTGGTTACAATCTACTCAAGCGATAGTTCAGCGGACTAGAGGTCTTCGGAAATGGAGTCTTGGTGAGTATATCGTTACACGAGATTACGTCTTACTGTTCATCGTCTAACTTTTCCGTCAAAGAAAAAAGCAAGTTCATTCAATCTCCCGGCTCCTTGCTCCTTTCTCCCCGGAATCAACTACCTAACTAACCACTACCCGCAACATCCCCATCTTGACTCACTTCCTGGCCTTGCTCGATGGATGGATCAATGATAATCACCCACTCACTCACTGCATGGATGGATCATGGCACACCATACCACCGACCATAACAGGAGGGGTGAAGACGTGCGCACCCCTCTCAACTTCCTGGGTGGCAGCGGAGTTGCCATCACTGAGACAGGAAAATATTAGCATTTTAGAAAGGAGGAACGACGGAGAACTACTCGGGAAAAAAAAGCGAAATGAAATGGAAAAGCTTACGTGAAGAGCGCGCAGCGTGCATTGTTCTGGAGGGTGGTCATCATGCCCCTGTGCTGGTTAGCATCTGGCCAAAGCTTTTTTTGTGTTTGAGAACAATGCCTAGATAGCTTGGAATGAAATCGCGAATCTAATACTTACGGATGGTCGAGAGGGGTGTACTGATCTACTGGGATGTTCTGGGTGTAACCACCCATGTTGTCCATAGTGTAGGCGATCTAGTAAGACGCGAAATTAAGTAGCTGTGGCTTGGAGATGGGACCTTCAAGAGAGATTTGGAAGGAAGAGTTTTACCTGGACATCTACTGCCAGGGCAGAGGAGGCAAAGAACGCGACCGCGGCAGCGAGGATGGATTTGGTGAAGTGCATTTTACGTGCTTGTTTGGGTTGCTTGTGTTGTTGGGGTTGTTCGGTTTTTGTTTGTTTTATTTTTCTTGAGCTGAACGGAGATGTGATTGAGAGAATGATGGATAGAGGAAGATGACTCGAGAATATAACGCCCTTTTATGATATTCTGGATGGCTAGATAATCCAAGATCAATTAGAGAGTTCATCGCATTCCCACTCTCTCACCATGACAAGAGAATGCTCGCAATTGTTCGGAAGTCGCTAGATAGCTGCTCGGCCACCGAGGAGGCGTGGAACTGTAACTACTAACGAACTGAAGATTGTGCCTATTGGTAGAGTTTGAGTCTGTATAGGTCTAGAGGACACGATATGGCCCGGTGGCCATTATAATGAACGGTAGTAGGTTGGATCATGACGCCACGCAATCGTTGCATCATCCTGCCTATCTGCCCCGGATGAATATTGCAGCTTGTGTCACGTCCACCGGAGCCATGAATGTAATTATTTCTATACAGTACTAAAGACGGTAGTGAAGACAGGCGTAAGCTAATAGCCAAGTCACCGAGGATGCGATTAACGGGTGCAGGGTTCCACCAACTACAACGGTTATGGCCGATTTTGTGCTATATTAAGATCAATGTTTTGAAATCGTAGCTAAAGCCGTTGACCGAGTAAAGCTGCACTCTTGAAGAGGTCGGAATAGAAAGGAAGAAAGATAAAATATGGCACAGGTAACACGTTGCTGATCGTCATATGCTAAAATGTAATGCCACATTTGCATAGAGGCCCGGGGCAAACCAGCGTAGTATCTCGCATCCTCTCCAGCTGATGCGAGAACCTCCTCGAACAGAGGCCTGCTTCCCTCAGAGGTTCTATCCTCGCAGATGTGCACTGCGTTCAAGATCATCTTCACCATCATGTTCACTTTTTAATACATATGAATATCGGCATAACCTTGGCCAAGAACGAGCTGTTTTGCATCTCATGAATCAGCCACCTTGCCAACTTAAACAGCCATATCAGGGGAAATGAGCAACACGTTTCTCTCCCAAAGTCAGTGAAACCTCAGAAGCAGCCTGATGCCTCCTTTAAGCATCCATATTCGGCTGCGGCCCGCACGACAGGCCCTGTGCAGCTGGCGACAAAAGCCATCGCCGAAAGCGACATGCGGTCACTCGCGGGGCGTCAATTTGACGGGACAGGTTGTATTAGCTACTAGGAGAGTTCTGTAAGATGTATCAAGCGAGTTTCATAAATAGAACCGATCATAGTTCAATTGGCAGTTCATTGGTCAGCAAATATCATGAAGGAGGGAAGGATGATAGACAATGTCCTGGCTGTTAGTTCAGCTCACCACGAGATGCGCAGTTGCTTTACATTCCATTTCGCATAATGTGAAAGATTATCACTTCGACAGCTGGGAGTCAACCAGAAAAAGGGTTATCCGGTGCTATGCAGCTCATGTTGTGCTGGCGCACCAAGAACACAGCCTTCCGTTGACGTAGGAGCCACCTTGTGAGGGTTGCACGCAGCTTGATGGGAATGCGGGGAAGGCGCAGCATTGGCGATGCCCAGAGAACTATCCACTAATTGCATTCCATGATCGGTTGCCGTATTGCTTCTCGTGTTATCTATCCTCCTCGAAGTAGCCTTCCGCAGGCCGATCATCTCAGAATCGACGGTCGCCCAGTAGCCAGGTCAAACATGACCAGCAGGTTTTCGTGTGGACACAGCTCCAGCAGTTTTGGCATAATGAGATTGGCGGTGGAGAATAATATTACCCAGCGATTCATTGCTTGATACTGCAGGCGAGTTGATGAAACTGGTTGATTCATTCCGAGAGAGGACAGGGGAGGCGGAACAAATATGAAAGAAGGCCGGATTTCTCAGGCAGCGGCGGGCAATGTCACATGATCTGGAACTCTCCGGTGATCACGTGCCAGGAAACATCCCCGAGAACAGACCTGGGGTTGTCTTCTCGCCATACCCGCACTCGTCACATTCTTGATTCCAGTCTTTCCAGACCCCGAACGAAGTGTGAATCATCAGGGCAATATGTAATGCCGGCAAGTGGGTTCATTTGATCTCATTCCGCGCAGAACCCATCCGCAACCAGACCCAAGCATCCCACGGTGCCGAAAGTGGAGCCGTTGCAGACCTTGAGTCAAAAATTCTGTTCTTGGCCCACAGAATGTCTCTTACAGGGCGCAGGGCGTGGACAGTCATGTCAGAACTCGCACAGTTGTCCGAAGAGATGAAGGCACGAACAAGATTCGAAATTTATCCATCATATCATTTATAGACAAAATGACATTCAAACGGCATGCGCAAATGTCGCAACTGGACTCAATTGACCAGTCGCTTGGTGCGCTGGCGCTGCGACGGGCGAACAGTCAGTGGCATCATCTAGACCACCGCTAATGTCTTTTTCTCCCAATTGCTGCCCACCGGGTTGCCGAGGTGGACCATGATCTTCACTTTCCAACCACTCGCGTTGCTTCGACCCCGTAGCTCGGAACGAATGCCGTGGTCTTTTCCTGTTCCGGATTTGTAAGAGAACAATAAAACTCTTCGAGTCCCGCCTTCAATTGTCCGCATTGACGATATTGCACGTTTGGAATCGCGGATACGTTGAATATGGCGACTCTCACTATATCTGAGAAGCCCAAGGAATGCGATGTTCGCCCGGTCCCTGCAGATATGGTCGACCCCGAGCCCGTGACGGAGAAAGGTCTCGCTAATCCTACTAAATTCTCGACGGTAATCACTTCATTTCCTTATGTTTAGTTCTTGACTGTTTGGGTTTGGTCTATTTTCTCTGTCCATCCATGCATATGTCATTGACTCATTGTGTAGAAACGAAAACTTCATATCGTGGTCGCCGGCATTCACTTCGTGTTCAACAGCTCGTTGGGATCTTCTCTTCCCTCCGGTGCTCACGATGCCCTGGCTGAGTATTTCGAAATTCCCAGCGACAGCCTGAAAATGGTTCTACCGACGTCGTTGTATATGGCCGGCTTTGCCATCGGACCCGTCATCTTTGGCCCCATGAGCGAGTACTTTGGTCGGAGATCGGTCCTGCTCACCACATTCACCATGTATCTCATCTTCACCATGGCCTGTGCATTAGCGCCCAATTTT
Organism: Aspergillus ostianus; assembly: GCA_025592935.1. NCBI lineage: Eukaryota > Fungi > Ascomycota > Eurotiomycetes > Eurotiales > Aspergillaceae > Aspergillus > Aspergillus ostianus. The sequence continues at coordinate 77,669 of JANFQY010000025.1, read as the reverse complement.
CCTGCACTTCTGATCTTCCGGTTTCTTTGCGGACTGGGAGGGTCGGCGCCCAATGCTGTCCTGGGCGGCCTGTACTCGGACATCTACGACAACCCGCATCAGCGCGGCGTGGTGATGGGCTGGTTCATGTTCGCCACGACGTTCCCGCCTCTACTGGGACCTATTATCTCGGGTTTCGTGTCGACCGTCTCGTGGAGGTGGACTTTCTGGGCCGGACTCATCATCGCAGGCGTGGGATATCCGCTCCTGGTCACCATGCCGGAGACGTACATGCCTGTGTTAATTCAGCGATACGAGAAGTCTCTGCTGCGCGACGAGGAGAGATTGTCGGCGTGGGAGGAGTTCCGTGTGCAGACGCACGAGTTCTCGCAGAAGATGGGCTCGGTGCTGAGCCGGCCGTTCGTTATGATCACGCGAGAGCCCATCGTGTTCTGCTGCTCGTTGTATCTTGCCCTGATTTACTCCATCTTATACCTGTACTTTCAGGCATATCCGATTGTGTTCCAGCGTATGTCCCCCCCCCCAGTCATATTAAATTGGCAAATGGCAGCTCATCTCTCCTCCCAGAACTCTATGGTCTCTCAGCCGGTATCACCGGACTCGGCTTCCTCCCTAGTATGTCCCACCAACCCAACCCATTCCCTCCCCAATCCTAACAACACCAGTCCTCCCCGGCTCGATCCTCGCCTTCAGCGCCTTCGTCCTCTACTCAAAACACCACACCAACGCCACCCTCCAGGGCAAATCCTGGACCCTCGTCGAAGAATACCGCCGCCTCCCGCTCGCCTGTCTCGGCGCACCCACCATCCCCATTGCCCTCTTCTGGCTCGGCTGGTCCGCCCGCCTCTCCATCCACCCCGTCATGCCCATGATGTCCGGCGTGTTCTTCGGCTTCGGCTACCTGCTCATCTTCATGGCACTGATCAACTACCTGACCGACGCGTATAAACAGTTCTCGGCGTCCGCTGCCGCCGCGGCGAGTACGCTGCGGTCTATCTTCGCTGTATGTTTGCCGCTTGCGACGACGCCTATGTATACCAAGTTGGGTATTGATTGGGCGAGTTCCCTGTTGGGGTTCTTTGCGATTGCGGTGGCGGTTATTCCGTTTGTTTTTATTAGATATGGGGAGTGGATCCGGGGGAGGAGTAAGTTTGCGCAGGCGGCGGCGAAGGGGGAGGTTGATTTCAGGAAGGGCTGATCTATGACCATGGGAGTGACCATTGCAGTGTGATGGTGAAGGTCAAAGTAAAAGTGGTTTATCAGCGTTGTATTGCATTTGCGGTTATTGGGCACGACTAAAAGTTGAACGGGTGAGTAATGCTTAATGGGCTAGTCGGTTAGATTTAAATTTGTATAGATTAGAAGCAGATACCCATAGAATATAGAATGCATTCTTTCGATCGCAAGAAGCACTCAGTGATACAGATATCTATCAGCGCACGTAACTTCAAGGCCTACTTAAAGCAAAAAACAGTAAACAAGAACAACCAGGGTATCTCAACCAAGCGCGAAACAATGCCGCAGGGACAAAACAAGAGAAGAGAATAGAAGAGAAGAGACAGAAAAAAGCCCGATCAAAACATCTCACTCACCCCCTCCTCCCCCATGACCATGACGACCACCATCACAATTAACATTACTCCGAACCCCCCTTCCCGCCCTCCAAACTCCTCTTCACATGACCCTTAGGCCGATAAAAACACGCCCCAAAGAACTTCAAAATACTACTCGCCCTCACCACCATACAAAAAAACAAAACCAACCCCGTAACCACAATCTCCTCCCTCGCACGCTCATCCTCCGTCCTCTCGCCCAGAAACTCAATCTTGCCCCATTTGCGCACTGCCCACACCCGACTCGAATACCGCGCCACAGGCAACATGTCGCCGTCGAGCAGGATGAAATCCCAGTTCTTGAACCCGCTTGTGGATGTCCATGTCATTGATTCGGTTTGGCCGGGGACGCGCGAGAAGATGGCGGATTGGTAGGTGTAGGAGGTGCGGAAGCGTTTGGTAGCTGTGAGGGGCTGCGAGGTATTGTGGAGTGTGTAGTCTGGGTTTATCCTGAAGGTGTGGAGGGTGCCTGTGCCGAAGGGAGGGGAGTTGGGAGGGGAGTTGGCGTGGCGGAAGAGCATTTGGGGTTGGCGCGTGGATTGCGTGTCGATGCGGTAGAGGGCGGAGGTGGAGGGGTCGGGCGAGCTGGAGGAAGTGGAGATGGGGCTGATGATGACTTTCCATTTTTTGAGAGAGAAGTCGACTTGGAGGGCGGTTTTTGGGGGAGGCATCATGCTCTCTGCTATGGTGGGAGAGGTGGGCTGATCGAGTTGACGGTCACGGTTGGGTTCAGATTCAGACTCAGGATGAGGGTCTGATGAAGGAGGGTTGGCGAATGGATTTGTGGGTGCCATTGTGATTGCGATTTTGTTTCTGTTGTTGAAGATCTGACAAAAGTGAGGTTCTGTCAGGTGAGAGTAGGATCACATCCTGGCCAGGTGACAAGAGAAAGATGGAGAGGATAAATAAATGAAGAACCAGTGAGGCAGTACAAAACCCCGTGACGATCCGCTAAACCCCTTTGAGAGCTTTGCGCCGCCAAAGCCAATCAGAACGTGCGTCGCGTCGTCCCGATCAGGCAATAGTCGTTGAATCCTTCTGGAAGGGGCAAGTCGTGGGGGCGAAGCTTTCCTTCTTATCTGATTTTCCTTTTCTTCTTCAAGCCTTGACTGACAGCTGCAGATTACCTCCTTGCATCAGGACATTTCCCGGTCGCGGTCATCTTATTGATTTATTCATTCAGCTAAAACTTTTCCTTTTGGTTGTTTTACTTTGAGTCTCGTGAAAAGTGGCATGATGGTGTCTTCGCCGATATCGCATATCCAGGGACGCGGCTACGAAGCATGGAGAGTTAAGAGTATCCATAGCCCATAAAGAGTACTCCATAGATCGGGGCCTATCCACTTGGTCCCCGTACGGCTTAGTTAAACGGGGCATTTTTAATATGCAAATTAAAATTTCTGGCGTGGTTTACGGAGTAAAGATCCAGAAGAGTTCGGTCAATTTATTATGTATGGACTATTCCTAGGTACAGTCTCCACCCCCATATTTCATAGTTTTACATTCAGTCTTCACTCGTCTCGGCGTATATATTCATCCGTCTGTTTCACCACATATCCATCTCATTGGCATCAGCCCATCCGCAGTCCAGCGGTAGGGATTCAAGCAAGGCTCGTCGACAGAGAAGAGCAAAGCTTACTCAACCCACTCAAACGACAGCACCGGCACCTGGAACGGCTCGGCCGTGCAAGTCGCATTGAAAAACGAATCATGCACACAATTCAGCTCGAAATCCGCACGCCCAGAGTACGTGATCTTGCGACCATCCTGACACTTGAGCGCATGGCCCCGACCCAGCTGGTAATCCAAATGTCCCACACTGACCTCCTTATTCGAGGTTCCGTAGAACGAAACCACACGGCCCAGGCCCCGGTCCGCGTAACCGCAGTTACTCGCGCCGTTGCCAATGTCGTGGATGCGGTAGCCCATGTACTCGTCGTGGCAGTGCAGACCATCGGCGAAGTCGATGTCCAGCGTCTGAGGAGGCCCGTAGCCCCAGGGCTCGTAGTTGGGCATTCCCGTGTAGCAGAGGGGAACCATGGTGCCGTTGCAGGTGTCCGGGTCGGGTTCGCACCAGCCGCCGTTGCAGAGACAGCCCTTGGCAGAGCGGTCGGCTTCGTTGTGAATGCAGTCCAGGCTCTTGGAGCCGTTGTGCCATTGGAAGTTGTTGATGGTCCATCGGGGCAGAGGGCAGCCCTCTGGGGGGTCGATGGACTGGGAGAGGGTGGTGGTGGTGAGGGCGAGGAGGGTGGTGAGGAGGAGATGCATTGTGATGGTGGTTTTGGTGGAGTTGGAGAGAGTGTGAAGTGGATGGTTGGTTGTGAAGACGGGAGGATGATGATGATCTGGGGAGAAGATCTCGGGGCGATCGATCGACTTTATATTAGAAAATGGGAACAATGGCTAAAATTAGTAAATCAGTTCTTTTCGAGCTCAATGTAACACGAAATCAGCTAGTTACTCCTCAGTAGACTCCTCAATGAGACCCTTTCTACTCCTATCAATCTGCAGAGATCAAAAGTCCCAGGCGAAAAATAATGAAGCGAAGGAAAAATCAGCTCAACCCAAACAAAGCAGTATAAGCGGATAAGCCCGCTAAGGGGAAACAGCGCCAATAACACGCAGCCCTAAAAGGCCGTGGTGCCAGACATGTCTTGGACTCTTCCCGGTCATTGGCACCGCGCGGGTCTTGGCGTCAATAGCTTCGCACGCTAACATCATGGAGCCAGAAGAACCGAGCCTTGGGTCCCCCTGGGCGTTGCCGAACTGAGAAACTGGTCCTGGCACAGATTATGATTTATCCGGCAATACGAGAACACTAATATATCGAGATTGGCTGATTGTGATCATGTCTCTGATATCAGCATCGCCGTCTGTGCTTCGCTTCTGCACGTCCCTGGGCCTTGCTGAGGTGGCGACAGGGCTGGAGGGTTGAGCTTCCGGATATAGAGTCAATTGCTTTGCTGATGATGACCGATGAGGAGGGATTCTTCTAGAGTGGGCTGATTTTCGGTTCTGTAAGAGTAGACGGTCAGTGTATACAAGTGGTGGTGAAGAAACTTGGCCATTGAGATTGATATGGTAGAGACATTGGCTTGAAGGATGCACGTTACATTCTTCGATCTTGGATAGATCCTGACAGAGTCATCGGAGATGGTCCGATGAAGATGCCATTCCTGTCGTAATCGAAAGGTTGGATCGATGCTACAGCACGATAATCGGTTGGAACTCTTGAAATAGAAATATTCATAGCGTCGGAATCACATTACTATAGACCATCTAGACCTCCTCACCTACCCAAACCCGCTGAAAACTGACAAAGGAGAAAAGAAAACATCAAGAAGGATTCCCAGTTACTGCTCGCCTGTACCGAACTCCTCGAACACCTTCTCCCATCCCGTCTTTCCCGAGAACGGCGACGTGGAAACATTGCACTTGGTGTTGGCGCCCGGAAGGGTGCCATTGCGGAAATACGCCTGGGTAGCCCTGACTGTGCAAACGGAAGCCTGCTCCAAGCTCACATGCTAGTAGGTATTGTCAGCTCTGTGCATCATCATCACAATGGTCGAAACATAACCTACCCCATATCCATCATGTTGCAGCACCACGCTGCCCTCAAACGTCGCACTGACATTCCTGGCCGACACCAACGGCGTCACCGGGTCAAATGTGTTGCCGATAAACAGTACCGGCGCCTTCGTCTTCACCCGGAAATCCCCGCTGTATCGGTCCTTCGGGGCCAGTTTCCAGTGTGCGCAGATCATCGGCACAATGTCCGCCGTGTCGCCGCCGAAGCGGCTTGCTTCATGTCGTCCCTGAATGGTTCTGGCAATGTCTTCGGGGGAGGATCCGGAATTGAAAGCGTCGCTGCATTTGATGCCGAACTGGGCTTCGTCTTCCATCCCCGATGGTTGGCTGAGTTTGATGGCCAGGTACTCGGCGATGGCCGTTTGATTGCCGTTTATCAAGCCGTCGATGAATGAGGCAGTAGTGGGCCAGAGGGTGGGTGAGTAGAGGTCGCTGAAGATTCTCGATTTGACTGTCGTGTAATCGATTATCTGCGGGCCTAGTCCTGGCAAGGTCACAGGGTAAGGTGCGTATTTGATCTTGTCCAGTGTGGCATAGAAGCGCTCCTCCAGCTCGTCGGCAGTGGTGTTCCTGCCGAGAGGGCACTGATCAGATGCATCGACGCAGCCGGCGAATAGACCTCGCAAGACCTTGTCGGAGTCGGCGAACAGTTCTGTTTCTCTAAAATGAGTTAGTGACAAGTCAAGCTGAATGGAAGGAGGTACGTACTTGTTCTGGTAGTACTCATGCACGTTGGCAACGCCATCAAGAACCATCTTATCGATCCGATCCGGATACATGGCTGCCAGGGTCGATCCCAGAACCGTTCCGTAGGAGATACCTAACCATGTTAGCCCGACTCGCGTTATGATTTCATGATGCAAACATACCCCAGTATCGCAACATCCCGTCCTCGTCCAAGGCATCCACGACGCTCATAAAGTCCCGCGCAGTGGACCCCGTACTGACGAAGCTGCCGGTCCGGTTCTGCGTCGCATAGCACGCGTCCGCCTGGATTTTGCTGTTGACCCATAGTTCACCGATCGCCGTGTCCGAAGCGTTTCCAGCGGGAGTCCGGTATAAATAACTGCTGGCTATTCTTTCAACCTGGGTGTTGTAGCATGAGAAGCGGAGGGTGTTGTTTCCGGTTCCTCTGCTCGGGTTAGCATTGTCCATCACTGATTCAGGTCTGGGATACATACCGTGGAACGACGGCGATGAGATCGTGGTTGCCACCAATTATACTGTACTTTATGTCAGTGTTGGCATTCGAGATCGGCGATGGCAGAAAACTCACGCTGGCAGAATTTCCCGATACGCGAACAAATTAAGCCGTCCATTGGCGCCAGGTCCCCCGAAGTTCAAGAGCACACTTCCGTTCGACTGGTTGCATGGGGCTGGCAGCCGGAACAGTTCCAAGGGGACAGTTGCGTTCGAGATTTCACCGGAATAGTCCAGCGGAACGGTCAGATTGCCGCATTGCAGGGGAGAATCTTTGTCGTCGGGACATTGGTGCCATTGGATTCCTTGTTGTTGAGACTGTCGACGCAAGGGCGTAGCCTGCGTCACGGCAATCAGAGACGCCAAGAGAAAGGTAAAAGAAAATGATATCATGTTGATAGATGGATGGGGTTGTCCCTGTGAAAGAAATATTTTGTCGTGAGCTTGAGCTCTTTATATACTTTTCTCTTCCTAGTTTCTTCTTCGGCCATGCGATCCAGAATCCTTCTATCGTCAGACAAGAGTATGACAGCGGGGCGAGCGTTCCCAGACAAGGTTCCCGAATAATATACCTCGCTTGGCATTATCTTCACTTATTACCTGTCCGGGGTAAATGCAGCGGTTCCACGTGTAGAAGGCAAACATGCAAACAGTCTTGGCCAACTGAGTTTCCGCATGGAGTAGTCCCGGTGGCAATCCATCTACGTCTTCGGGGCCAAACAGTGGATCGGGATCATGACATGGGCCAAGGCGGGCGTGGCTATGACAGCCTCGTCGGTGGGGCCAACAGGGCGTTGGATGATGCATTGCAGGACCATGATTCGGTCGCTCGGTCTATGCCCAGTGGGATCAGGCATCGGTAGCTTCCCAGGATTCTTGGCGATTATGGTGCCAATCCTCAAGGCTTGAGGGAGTTGGAATTGGCGATTCTGTTTTCGGTCAGCTTAATTCAAGAATTGTCCTTCTCTATGCAATCACTGACCTTGCTTGAGAATGTTTCAGCCTTATGCCCAGCGAGGGAACATGTCCCGACGTGCCATATGGTTATGGACGATGCAGCAATACATCAGCCAAGGGGAGCTCGCACCTAGAATCCCCCTATCATCTGTCGGTTTCAAGGTCTTCCATCTTGTTCCGATCAAGAAACCGGGATGGCATATTGTTGGCGGTGGCCAGCTGGGGGGAGGGCTACATTTTCGTTGCTTAGAAGATGACCGCATCTCAGGTCAAGACACTGCTCTCCGGCCTTTTTTCCTCTCAGGAAAACCATTTGAAGAAAGTAGAGGAGCATTGATGTCGATTCGAATTGGCATCCCATCTACAAGAGAATGGTACTTGCCCTAATCACGTGGCTCACTCTGGATAGGTCTTCGTCTCTTCTCTTGGAGACAGATCAAAGCCCAACGCTGCTCCTTATTCAATAGCCATGTATTCATCGGCAAGGAATGAACTATACACCTACAAGTCTACTCTTTGTCTATCACCTGCACACCACTCGGCAACCCAAACACCTGCCTGTTCAGCTCTACGCCACATGCGTCCACTCCCGTTCCCTCCGTCAGGCATCTCCCTGTCTTGACGCTCCTAAGGTTCCCTGACATGCCATAAGACCATTTCTGGTGATCTCCATTCCCACATGGTTCAAGCAAGAGAGCCTTCCAGTCGCCACTCAAGCACCTGCCCAGCCGCGCCAGCGGCCGTAACTGTCCAGGCGCATGAACCTGCCAGCCCTGGGCTTCCTCTCCATTGCACGCTTCAAATGTCACCTTCTCCTGCTCATTCCCTGTCAGACATTTCCCTGATGCCGTATTAAACACAATGCCCGTCGGAATGATGTCTCTGCAGTCCTCCGGCAGCCGCAACCTATAGACCTCCGTCGCATGAGCCGCCAATTCCACCTCCACAAACCCCTGCACTTCCACTTTTGTCCCATCCCACACCCTCACAGCCTCATATACACAGTCCCTATCCAATCCCAGCCATTCCACCGACATCCTCCTCCTAACAGCCTCATCGCCCCGGTTCAAAACCGTCACCACACGATCTCCCCCCTCCAAACTCCTCGTCAACACATCCACACTCCCGTCCCTTCTCGCCAGCGTCGCCTGCTGCGCCATCCCGTCCTGATCAATCTCAATCAGCCCAGTATGCAACAAATACGCCAACTCATCTTCCGTCAAATCCGGCACATGCGCGCTTATAATCAACGGCGCGCCAAACGACGCCCACAGCGCAAACTGCGATCGTTTCTCATCCAAACCCAACCCGGGGTGATCGGCGATCAGGAAGTCCGGATCATTATAGTACCCCGGACGTTGGTATCTCGCTAACCGCGTATTGTACTCATAGTTCTCCATCACGCTGGCCCATGCGCTGCCGTTGCCCGCGTAGACTAGGATGTCGGTCGAGTGCCGCGCTAGATCCCCGTACTCGGGCACCCAGGACATGACGGTATACCAATCCGAGAGAGTCGGGTTGTGTGCGAAGTACGCGGGGGCAGATTCCGAGAAGATGAGCGGTTGATCGAGACCTATGAGAATGTCGTGCCAGAGTCCGTAGAGGTGCTTGTATTCGTCCTGTAGGGTTTTGCGGCCCTCGGTCCCCGCGGGGAAGACGTTACAGCCGTCTAGTTTGAGGTACTCGACGCCCCAGGATGCGAAGGTCTGGGCGTCTTGCAACTCGTGGCCTAGTGAGCCGGGGTATCCGCCGCAGGTGAGATTCCCTGCGTCTTCATAGATGCCGAACCGGAAGCCTCGTGACTTGACGTATTCGCCGAGCCAAGGGATCCCGTGGGGGAAGAGGGTCGAGTTCCATTGTAAAGAGCCATTCGGGGCGCGGGTCTTCGTCATCCAGCAGTCGTCGAGGTTGATCCAGTTGTAGCCGGCGGCGAGAAGGCCGTTGGCGCTCATGGCGTCGGCGGTCTCCGTGAAGAGCGTTTCGTTGAGGTCGCACATGAATCGGGCCCAGTTGTTGAAGCCCATAGGGGGTGTAGGGATAAGGGGTGGGGTGGAGGCGAGGATTCCAAGGGGGGTCATGTTGCCGAGGAGGATGAGGGCTGGGACTGTTAAGGTGTTAGAGGTGAGCATTGGGCTTTTCGCTTGGTGTAAAGTGAGTTCTTATACATGTTTCTGTCGTCGGTGTTAGGGGTTTACCGTGGTTATATCACAGGTCTGGCAAGCGGGGTCAGCATGTTGTTTGTTGGTATTGGGACTAGACGATATGCACGATTTCGTCCCCGCTAGAGAAAGGCCATGATCGGCGCTGTCAATGACACCTTGTGTAGATACCGTGTGATTGGGGCTGCAGCGTGCCGAGGATGTCACGATCAGACTAGCGGAGACGAGCTGATCTCGCGTGTTTCCTAGGATTATTGGCAGTGCCTTGGATATGGGTTAATACATGTTGAAGATTCTTCACAGATTCTACCCCTTGCATATTCATCATTGCTCAATATGGCCTCGGAGGGTGAACCCCTCTTCCACAAGGGATACATCCCTGTCGGATAGCTATCTATAGACCGGTTCACACTGGACAGTCGCTCACTCTCGACGATAGACCCAGATCATATATCTTCCTGGTCGGATTCCATTTATTGTATCTGCTAGAAAATTAAAAATCCCTTGTACAGTTAGCAAAATGGAATACCGAATCTTTCGTTTCTGTGATCGGTTTCTTCAGGATCAATATATATCGCTATCCAAGAGACATAGACCCGCTGAAGCTAGTCCACTTAATTCGGCCAACCAAGGTCATTCACCACCATATTGGATCCGGGCGATAGAAGATTGGCATTGAGTTGTGATTCCAGAAGAGCGACTAGACTGTAAATTCTGATAAGACAACGTCCCGATAATCAGATAGATCAACTCGCGATAATTGCACTGCGTGCGGTTCCTGGCGAGTGGCCAGGTCACTCAGAGATGATCCCAGCTAAGCGATACTGCAGTGCCACAAAAATCAAAACAACATGCGAATAGGGGAAGATATCCCCAGTAGAGTTTCATCGGTTTAGTGGAACTTCTACCCCTCCAGGTTGAGACTAGGATGGCCTTGTCTTCTTCAACCGCACTCTGGATGATCGACTTCAGTTGGTAGTTTAGCTCTGTTATTCGCTCATGTACTGTACTTCACTGTTTGTATGGAGGCCGTACCCTGGGTTGCTGACCCTTCCTTCATCTGTTAGAGCATTTGTTGTTGACGTGGAAGACATAAACATACCTCCATTACTAGAAACAAAACCCGCTGAAGTCTCTTAGAAGTACCTTCCATGGTATTCGCCTATTTTCTTCCTCTTAGAAAGATCCCCATTGGCTCTCGAGCAACATCCGCCCGTTCGATCACTTACGGGTACTTCCGCGGTACCTGGCCCTCCTCGATTTGCATCGATGGAGAATAACAGGTCCAGAACTTAAATGATCTGGCCAGCTGGTAGCTAGTGAGTGAAAATAGTGAAATTGTCCGTCAAAGAAGCAGAGGCGACCGCAAAGGAGGGTAGTGAAGATCCGTCCATACTTCCATTGTAGGCGCGCTTAACCGCATCGGGCGGCTGCTGATGTCGTCGTTTGTTCGTCGTCCTCTCCTTTCTCTTCTTTCATCATTCTGATTTCGACCCTTTCTTTTGTCCTGCTGCCGTCCTGCTCTGGAATATAATGCCAAAGAGACCTTGACTTTTCTTTGTATTGTCTCCCTGGATACTGGATTCTTCAATCTAGGCTGCAATACAAAAGCGGCCAAGATCCCCACGGCAGCCTGGGAGTGCTTGATAAATCAGGCTGTCTTTCCCCCACTCCCCGTTCCTGCTATTCGGTTGATCTCACATACCTTCCAAAAATGCCCCGCAAAGATTTCCAGAGAGACCTTGCGAAGGCCTCGGTGCCATATCTTTTTGCACATCTGCGTGACGTGCGATCTGGCAACGAGGACGGCTCGATTTACCTCACCTATAACGTTCCTTTCGACACCCAGACTATTGACTTCCAAATCTCCGTACCAGACACTTCGGAATACCCTAGAGATCATACATACTTTGCCTTTGCAGCATCAGACTCCATCCCAGAGACAGTTTCATCCGCTCTAGAACAGTTTCAGCCGGCAGATTGCACGTTGACGATAGTGGAGTTTCTAGAACATTTCAGCAAGAGCCTTGACGCAGCTATTCTGGAACTCGCCTCGCCCACCGGCTCCTTGGGTGAAATTGACTTGGAAGATGATGTTGACGGCGAAACGGGGCTCCTGTCCGAGGACGAAATCGACTGGGAAGACGAGGAGAAAGCCTTTTTCAACGCTCGACCAGACGCTCGTACAGTCATATCGGAAGTGCGAGAGGACCTGCGCGTCGTCAAGGAGGCGGGATACAAGGTTGGCTATCTGGGCCATGTAACCGGCTCCGTGATGATATCAGTCTCCTGCCGCATCACCAAGCTTGGCATCTCCATCGAGGCCATGAAGGCCTGGGATGTTTCTCCCCTTGACTACCTCGTGCTCCTCATTCGGTATCCGCAAGGATACACTCGGATGAAGGCCATCCTTGGCAAGGGGAGTTCGTCTGTAGAGATGCATGTTGGTGCGTGTGAGAAGTACAAACCCGGCTTGGATGAAGCCCGAATACTTTTCAACGCCTCGAGCAAACCGTCTTCCGATGACAGTGGGGGATCGCGGCACTCAGGGGCGCCATTGAAGCCCATATTCATTGGGAACTCGCTTCAGTCTCTGCTCAACAAACATTTCATCGACTTGCTCGCCTACCGACTTGACTACGGTTTCACATGGACAGGCGCCGAGCTCTTTCTTAACAATAATCAAGGCCGTATCCAAGACATGGCGAGGCAGGATTCTCTGCGACCGGAATACCATACCCCAGAGCACTGGGACGAGTCTACGCCGGCATTCTTGAAAGCCGACCATGTCTCCGATGATTTTGATCCGAGCTCGTTTCCCTTATCATTTCCTCTTCTGGCAATGCAGTTTACTCTGCGTCGGTTTGTGAAGTGTGTAGACTTTTGCCTCAACTGTTACTGCAAAATCGATACTGGATTCGAAGCGTTGAAGCCCTACGTTTGTTCCAAGGGATTATGCCTTTACCAATACATGAAACTCGGCATGGGCCCAAATATCGAGTGGGAGATTTTGTCGCAGCCGTATGTTGTTGACATTCTCGTTAGCTTTGCCTACGCAAGAGCCTCGGCTAATCACCTCGTCGACTTCCCTACTGGCCTTGGCCTCAAAATTCCCTGCTTTCAGAAAAAGCAGGTGCATGCGGGAAAGTTGGATCTCGCGAACATGCGTCTTCGGGTGGACGAATCGGTCAGCCTCAAAACCGGCGACTGGGTTGTCCTGGTGAGGAGTGCTGTGGGTCAAAGTCCACTGGATACAAAGTCCCAGTGGCACTGCCGAGTGATGAGCTCCGTTTTCGCGCCTTCTTACGAGCTCGCCTCTCCGGTGCATCAGTCTAAATCACCCATGCTGGATATGACGTCCGATGTTCAATTCATCGTGTACGACACAAATTTTGACGCTCTAGACGACAGAAAGAAACGGGAAGCCATTTGCATGCTTCTAGACACTCTACCCGACGTCGATCAGATGCGATCGTTCTTGACGAGCGAACGAGCGGCGGTTTCCGGAAGGTCCCTGGTGACGTGGACAGATCGGATATCCCCAGCCGCCTTATATGTGCTCCGATGGATTGTCTCGTCCAATAGGTCCTGTATCAGGTACGAAGAGAACCCCGAGGACCGTGTTTCCGGCATCCCTGGGTGGATGCAGTTTCGGTTGGCTCAAGGAGCTCCGGACAAGGAGCATCGCTTTGTGCACTCTGTAACTTCTACGACCAACCGTCTCAAGCTCAAGCATTCTACCCTGTTTGCCTGGCATGGGAGCGCGCTGCATAACTGGCACAGCATTCTGCGAGAGGGGCTACATTTTAATTACATAGCCCACGGCCGTGCTTATGGGAACGGCGTGTACATGTCACCTAATTTCGACCTATCGCTTGGATACACGGTCGGGGGCACGATCTGGCCCAATAGCCTGTTAAAGGTTTCAAAGGCCATAGTATTGAACGAAGTGGTGAATGCTCCTGGTGAGTTTGTCACTTCCCAGGGATGTTACGTCGTTAGTCAGCTAGACTGGATTCAGTCACGATATCTGTTCGTTGAATGCGAGGACTCCGCAAAATACTCCGGGGCTACCGCCGCCAGATCCTTTTATGATCAAGACCCGTGTCGCCGAGCATTTGGCTGTCAGAACAAGGCCATTGCTATTCCTCTCTCTGCGCTGAGCAGTCGCCGGATGGCCATGGCTAGCGATTCGCCCACAAAGGTGGCCGGTCGTGCTAAGAAGTTGAAATTGTCAGTCAAAGACAGTAAGGGCAATGATGATGATGATGCCAGCAGCGTTATGACGCTGCTAGAAGATCGCATGTTACTGGACTGGGGCACCGACGAAGAACTCCAGAAACGCTACGGTGAAGGTGATTTTGGCAATCGCCCACAGCAAAACAACTCCTCATTGACGGACTTCCGTCCAGGAACTCTGCGGGAATCATCGGTCAAGCTACTAGGATCACCCCAGTATGCAACCACTAAAGCTACAAGGGTCCTGCAGCAGCACTTACAGGAGACACTGAAGGTGCAAGAGCGGGAACCATTGTATGAACTAGGCTGGTACATTGATCACCACCTGGTCGAAAATGTGTATCAGTGGATTGTAGAGCTGCACAGCTTTGATCCTAGTTTGCCCCTGGCTAAAGACCTGAGGAAGTTGGGTCTCACAAGTGTCGTGCTAGAGCTCCGCTTTCCTCCCCAGTTCCCCATGTCCCCACCGTTTGTGCGGGTTATCCGCCCGCGATTTGTCATGTTTAGCCAAGGGGGTGGTGGGCACATCACGGCAGGAGGAGCGCTTTGCATGGAGCTCCTCACTACGTCGGGCTGGTCCCCGGTCTCCAGTATCGAGGCAGTCTTGCTACAGGTTCGCATGGCCATCACGAGCACGTACCCGCGGCCAGCACGGCTTGAAATGAGCGACAGGAGTGATTATTCCGTGGGCGAAGCCATAGACGCATATGTGCGAGTTTGTCGAGTGCACAATTGGCAGGTTCCTGCCGATCTTCAGCGTGTTTCATGGACTTAGCCTTTTTGGTAGATTAGCGAACTTTCATCTTGGGGTTTGTGGGTTGTGGTTAATCTTTTTTTGCGAAGTTGATCCTTTTTTTTTTCTGGTGTTTACTCCGTAATTTCTTTTCTTCCCTTATCTCTTTCATTTATCCTAACCTAATATCAACGTCAACTTTCCTGCGAGACGAGAACCTCTCCCTGATAAGCGTAAATCCGGCTTATGCAGCCAAGCGCTCCCAAGCCTTGAGCTTACTGGCTAGCAGTGACATTTTGAAAGCCAATTATGGGGGGAGATGGCGACAACGATGCTGTCATTCTTCCCTGCAATCGTGCAATCCCACTAACACCCTTGGTTGGTTTCAGTTGGTATTTCGTAAACCGCTGCACTTATCTTCTGGTTCTAAGGGGGGCCCTATTTTTTTTAACCAGTAGCTTCTCCCTGCAGGTTTGGCCTTCTTTTCCTGAAGTTCTCCGTAAGTATGCACATGATTCAGGGCCTGACATTCAAACCACTCAACGTGCTGAGTACTGAATAGTGAATTCGCCATTACCAACCACATTTACCTTCTTAGTCTCCCAAGATCTTGTCAATGTAACCCTAGCCGCGATCTCACCACTTTGCCTCCTGGAAGGTGCCACCCTGGACAGACGACAAGCCTTGGCCACTCTAAATACACTTCCGCATGGACAACCTCAGCTTCTATCGCACCCCTCGTAGCCGATTCCCTTGGACATATGGTTGGATGAGACACCGATAACCAAGACCGTCACGCCATTGCTTTTTATAATGAGCATGTTCCCTGGTCTGCGGGTTTGTTTATCTCGGGGAGATATTTAAAGCTGCTTTTTTCTCCCCGCCAACTTTCCCTTTTATCTCCGCGATCGGCACTTTTTTGTTTTTACCACCCCGGCTGAGCAGTGGTAAATATTGCCGCCATGGGGTTCTCGTTTTTGAAGTCGAAGGCCACTGTTCTCGATCAGGATGAACGATCTGATAATACCAGTATCATCGACAATGGCAGTTTGCACTATACTGCCGAGGGAGGGCTTAATTCGAATGAGATCACGTATCAGGAGGCTAGCGGGGCCCCGATCGAAGTGGATTCGCCGTTGGGGTATTCCGTGGGCTACGTGACTGTTATCTTTCTGAATCTCAGTAAGATGATCGGGACGGGGGTTTTTACGACGCGTGAGTGGCCCTTTCTTCCTCTCTCTTTCTGCTGGAGATATTGCGGATGCAGAAGCAGACGGCTAACACTGCGTGCGAGTGTATAGCATCCTCTGTCCTCAGCGGTGCCGGCTCCGTCGGTCTGGCTCTCTTCTACTGGGTCATCGGATACCTAGTCGCCTACAGCATGTTAGCTGTGTATCTCGAATTCGTGTCCTATTTCCCTAGTCGGTCCGGGTCCGAGGTCGTGTATCTGGAACAGTCGTATCCCCGACCGAAGTATTTCTTTCCAACGGTGTTTGCGATGCAGACGGTGCTTTTCTCATTTAGTAGCAGTAATGCTGTTGGTAGGTGATCAGATACCCCAGTGTGAAGTGATGGGATTGTGGGATTGAATGCTGGCTGATTGGTTCTAGTGCTGGCGCAGTATCTGTTCAAGTTGGCTGAGTCGGAGCCGACGGATTGGCAGCTGAAAGGCGTCGCTGTGGCGTCTTATAGTGTTGCGTTTCTAGGTTGGTGATCTATATCATGATTCATGGTGATGGATCTGACTGGACTAGCGTTGGCGTTTAATACGAAATGGTCTCTTCATCTGGCCAACGCAATCGGCGTTGTCAAGCTTATTACTTTGGTTTTGTATGTCGCAGCTATACTACAGTTTTTGAGCAGACACTCATAATTCACAGCATCGGCATTAGCGGTCTCGTCGTCCTCGGTGGCAATGTATCCTCCATCCCGGACCCTAAAGTCAACTTTCGGAACGCGTTCGAAGGCACCTCGGATGCGTCGGTCTACGGCGCCACCAATGCCCTGGTCAAGGTGATGTTCTCGTACATGGGGTACGAGAACGCATTCAACGTTGTCAACGAGGTCAAAGTATGCGATCTATCTTTGGGCATCAACCTCCGATTCGCAGCTGACCACTCAATAGGACCCTGTCCGAACCCTCAAATGGAGCGCCCCTCTCTCGCTAACTCTCACGGCTACTCTATACATTCTCGCCAATATCGCGTACTTCACCGTCGCGTCGAAGCAGGAGATCCTCGACTCGGAAATTGGCGTTGCCAGTTTGTTCTTTGAGAAGGTTTTTGGCACCGGTGGTGCCTCTCGCGCACTGAACTTTCTTATCTGTCTCAGTGCGTTTGGGAATTTGTTGGCCGTGCTGATCGGACAATCTCGTATGCTTCGCGAGTGTGGCAGGTAAGAGCCCAAGCTCTATTGCCCTCACCGACTTCATCCCGCGCAGATACTGATCCCACACAGACAAGGTGTTCTCCCCTTTACACGCTTCTGGACCTCCACGAGCCCCTTCGGCACCCCCTTGGGCCCATATACCTTGAAATGGGGTCTCACTGTGATCATGATCTTGGCTCCTCCAGCCGGTGATGCCTTCAACTTCGGTTCGTCCCTCCTATCCATCTTCCCGTCCAACCTAATATCTATCTACCACCTTCCCAACTAACAAATGAACAAAATAAAATCCAGTCGTCGACCTAAGCATGTACCCCTCCAACCTGTTCAACTTCCTCCTCGCCATCGGCCTCATCTTCACCCGATACTACCGCAAACGTCTCAACTTCCCCAAATCGGGCTACAGCGCCTGGCACGTCGTCGTCGGTTTCGCCATCATCTCGAACCTCTACCTGCTTGTTGCACCGTGGTATCCGCCCGACGGGGGCGCCACCGGTGGCGATGTTAGTTTCTGGTATGGGACTTATTTGGTTGTGGGGTTGGCTATGTATGTTTCCTCCCTTTCCCCCTCGTCTTTTCCCTGTTTCCCTGTCCCAGGACCCTTGGCTATGTAGCATCATGGATCGACCATCGAGCTGGTTCCTGTGGGAGTTAAGAATACTAACGAAAAAAACAATATAGCATCGGAGCCTGCGGCGTGTACTACTGGGTTTATATCAAACTATTGCCGCGGTTCGGGGGATACGAGTTCCGGCAAACGATACTGAAGATGGATGGTGGTGCGGTGGCGCATAAGTTGGTGAAGATACCCCGGGAGCAGGTGGCCAGTTGGGATGCTGAGCATGATGCTGCGGGGAGAGTTAGGAGGAGACGGAGGGAGGTGGGAGAGGTTGTTGTGGGGGTGGAGAAGTAGATTCTGGTAGATGGATGTAGGGCTCGAAGTGTATGTATATAGGAAGGATTATGGAGCGGGTGGGATGGAGTTATGAGGCTGGGAGATTGAGCCGAAGAGTTGGGGTAGTTGTTATTGAAGAATTATTAGTTTTTCTTTTCCCCTCTCTTCTAGTGTATAACTCTACATTTTGTAGGACAAAAAGCAAACGGAGAACTGTGGTGTGTATCTGTCTTGCCGGGTCATCATCGACTCTCTGATCATATATAAGTATCGATCCATTCCTCCCAAATTACAAATGCCTCAACCCAGAAAACAAAGCCAGTGTCCAAGACACTCCGGCCCGACATCATCAATAATTTCTCCGCACCGAACGCCATCACTAAACCCATTAAAATCACGCCAAGGCACCTAAGCGCCACCTCCATCCAGCAAAGGACATCATTGCCGACCACTGTGCATAGACATCATCCCTTGCTGCAAGTCGCAACTCCCCCCGTCCAATCGCTTTCCCGATGATTCTCCGTGCCTGGTTCCTCTTGTTGCGAAATGGTCTGATGGTTCCGGCATTTTCGGGTCCTGAAGAAGAACTCTGCAGGGAAGAATGGCAAGTGATTGGGTGGTAGTGGACGTGAGATCCTTGTTTGGTTTGCAGAATCACTGTTAGTGTGGGCTAAATGCTGATTATCCCGGGGCCATGTGGCATGGTTTTGGTGCGCATGAGCAGATGGATTGGATTGGGTTGAGCTGAGTTGGGTTTGGTTAGGCGGATGTTTCTTCGGGCTAGTTTCCTAGGGAGAGAGAGGATTTCGGTCTTCACTCTGCGGATAGTACCGGATGCTTGGCTTCGTGGAAGAAGGGATATAAAAGGGGATGCTGGTCGCGGGTTGAATTCTCGTGTTTGAGTACACGGTTCAAGCCTGAACAGTCCTCTCGCAGATAATTGACTTGACAACGAGATGAGATATCTCTATGCCCTCTTCACGGCGCTGTTTCTTTTCTCGGAAACAGTGCTGTCGTTGTCGCCTGCGGAATGGCGGTCTCAGTCGATTTACTTCCTCTTGACTGATCGGTTTGGTCGGACGGACAAGTCGACGTCCGCTTCGTGTGACGTGAACAAACGCGTAGGTGGCCGTTATGAATTTCTAACGGATATACATGTTGACCCTTTCCTAGGAATACTGTGGTGGGACATGGCAGGGAATTATCAATCAGGTATGAGATGCGATCTTTTGATCAGACTGGATGCTCATCGGTCGATAGCTGGACTATATCCAAGGGATGGGATTCACGGCCATATGGATCACCCCTGTGACGGATCAATTCTATGATAGCACCGGCGATGGCACGTCGTATCATGGCTATTGGCAGCAAGATATGTAAGGTTCTGATCTACCCGTTTACATTCTGGAACGATGCTTACCTCCACAGATACGAAGTCAATCCGAAGCTAGGCACTTCCGATGACCTGAAGAGCCTGGCCGACGCACTGCACAAACGAGGAATGTATCTTATGGTGGATGTGGTTCCCAACCATATGGTACGTCATGCTCTCTACTGATGCTAAGGGATGCTGGCTAATATGGTTACAGGGTTACAAAGGCATCGGCTCCTCGGTTGACTACAGCGTCTTCAATCCCTTTAGCTCCTCCAGCTACTTCCACCCTTACTGCTTAATCTCGGACTACAATGACCAATCCAGCGTCGAGAATTGCTGGTTAGGAAGCACCACCGTGTCCCTTCCTGATCTCGACACGTCGCAGTCTAATGTCCGGACAATCTGGTATGACTGGATTCGGGATTTGGTTTCGAAGTACTCCAGTGCGTGAGCCACTCTGTCTTCATTGAACAAATGCTGACAGTTTCTAGTTGACGGTCTGAGAGTCGACACTGTCAAACATGTCGAAAAGTCCTTCTGGCCGGGATTCAATAGCGCCGCTGGCGTTTATTGCGTCGGAGAGGTATTTCAGGGCGACCCCGGGTATACCTGTCCTTACCAGAACTACATGGATGGTGTGTTGAATTACCCGATGTGAGTTTCCAGGTGTTCATGACTTGCACTTGCACTATCCACTAACTAGGACAGCTATTATCCCCTTCTCCGCGCATTCCAATCCTCCAGCGGCAGCATCAGCGACCTCTACAACATGATCAACTCGGTCTCCTCCAGCTGTTCAGACCCTACGTTGCTCGGAAACTTCATCGAAAACCACGACAATCCTCGATTTGCACAGTATGGCCCTCCCTCCTATCTCTCTCCCCGAACCCTTTCTCACGAGTCTATAGCTACACGGGCGACTACTCCCAAGCCAAAAACGTCATCTCCTTCCTCTTCCTCTCCGACGGCATCCCCATCATCTACGCTGGCCAGGAACAGCACTACAGCGGTGGCGAAGACCCTGCCAATCGCGAAGCCACCTGGCTATCTGGCTACTCGACGTCCTCGGAGCTTTATACGTTCATTGCACGCACGAACGCAATCCGCCGATTAGCTGTGGCGAAGGATTCAGGATATATCACGGCTCGAGTACCCCCTCCCCTTTCATCACCCTTCACCCTTTCCCTCGATCAAATCTGACCAGGAATCTAGAACACCCCCTTCTATCAAGACTCCAACACCCTCGCCATGCGCAAAGGCTCCTCCAACAATCCCGTCATCACGGTCCTCAGCAACCGCGGCTCCTCCGGAAACTCCTACACCCTGACCCTCAGCAACACGGGCTACTCGTCCGGCACCAGCCTCACAGAACTCTACACCTGCAGCACCATCACCGCTGGCTCCGGCGGCTCCCTCTCCGTCCCCATGGCATCAGGACAACCTCGCTCTCTTGTCCCTACCTCCTGGCTCTCTGGCAGCGGACTCTGTGGCTCGACGGGTCCGCCATCAACAACCTTAACCACGACCACCACCGCTAAACCTACCACTACATGCGCCGCAGCCGCAACATCCCTCTCCGTCGTCTTCAGCGAACGCGTCACCACCTCTTACGGCGAGAGTATCTATCTAACGGGTTCGATTGCCCAGCTGGGAAGCTGGAATCCAGCGAACGGCGTCAAGTTGTCCGCGGAGAGGTATACGGCGTCGAATCCGCTGTGGGAGGGGAGTGTTACGTTGCCCGTGGGCTCGGCGTTCGAGTTTAAGTTTGTGAAGAAGAATTCGGCTGGGAACTGGGTTTGGGAGAGTGATCCGAATCGGAAGTTTACTGTTCCTGGCGGTTGTGAGGGGGGGAGTGTTAGTGTGGATGCGGTTTGGAGGTGATCTTTTTCTGTTTTGCTTTGGGTTATGGGGTTGGGTGTGGTGGTTGGCCAAAATGTAGGGAGCGGTTTAGGTAAGGAGGAGACATCGATGGATGGAATGAAAGAATGAATGGGTATATTATGTATCTATGTATCTATGTATCTATGTAAAAAGGTGTACATGCCATTGATTAAATATATGAATCATCACTTCAAGCATAGCGCGTCACAAATCTCCAAATGTCAATGACCTTAAATCATCACGAACCAGGCAATTCAGCCCTCACCACCCCGCCCTCCAACTCTTGCGTATTCACAAACCTCGGCGTCGGCATCTCCGACACCAGCGGCGCGCCATGTTTCAAACTACTCGTACTCTCGTCATTCCACTGAGGGATCAATTTCTCGTCATTCTGCGCTTTGCGCCGCCGCAGGAAGAATACCCAGACTAGTGCCGCGATGAGGACAAGGCCGCCTGCTCCGGCTCCGACGCCGATCCCGGCTGCTGCGCCCGTGGAGAGACCGGTTGATTCCGATTTGGTTTCGGGCTGGGTGTCTTCGTCTGGGGATGGGGTGGATGTAGAAGTTGAGGTTGATGTGGAGGTTGCGGTCGTGGTTGGGTTTTTTGCGGCGCTGGTACTCGTTGATGAGACGGATGTCTCGGTGGCGAAGAGCGCTTGTCGCAGCTTTACTGTCTCGCCGTCCGATGCGTTCGGCTTGTTCTGACATGCTGAGTTCATGGTATCCATGACTAGAGAGCCATGTTAGCATCTCTTGCTTGCACGCACGCAAGATACAGAAAAGGTTCTGTATGTGTGAAGACTGACAATTCCCCAAAAACACCGACCCCGTCTTCCCCCTCAAACAATCCGCACAGTCACCCGCATACGTCTCCAACGCGCCGCCGCCCATATCGCAGTACTCGTACTGCGGGATCCAGCCATTCTGGTACCAAAGCGTCTTGAACACGGACTTGAGCGGCAGGCAGGACGATTCGCAGGGCGAGAGCGAGACGTCGGGTTCGCGATCGAAGAGACAGTCCTGGAGGGCATATTTCTGGTTGACTGGGAAGAGAAGCAGGGTTAGTGGATGTGTGGAGTGGCGTTCGGAGCATGATCGCATACAGAGAAACCAGTAGATGTCGTTCTGATTCGGCAATTCATACGCCGTGCTTGTGCTTTCGCAGAGCAGACAATCTTTCAGTTTTAGGCCCTTGGATGTACTATTGAAGGCGGAGTCGCTGCAGACGAGGTCACTGGCGTAGGTAAAGCCGCTGCCGCAGGTTTCCGTGCATGAGGAGGATCCAGTGACGGCGAGGGAGGAAGCCAAGTCGGAGAACAGAACTCCACCCAAGAGAAAAACGGTGGCTATCGTCGATTGCAAACTGTTGGGGGTTCTCATATTGCTGTTGGACAGAAAGCCCCAGGTGAAACTGGAACCAACCGACCCGCGGGGGAAAAGAAAGGAGAAACGGGGGCGATCTCACGCATCAAATAGTAAAAAATCAAAAATACCATACGGAGTACACAATAAACCATCAAATAAACCCCTTGTCAGTTCTGCAGGCCCAGCATTCTAGAGGGATAGCCTCATGGGGGCCAAAAGCGGTCCCTGGCCTTTAGCGTGGCACTTTGCATTGCCGGATTGCCTGGGTCTGGGATTCAACGGGTGATGGGCGAATTGCGGGTTGTGAGGATGAAAAGTCCGGTCTAGCCTGGTCTTGGCTGGAGTTTAGTCGCTCTTCTATTCTGTGTTGAGGAGGCTAGTGCGCCGTCGGTGTAGGAGGTTGATTAGTGCAGGATCGAGAAAGGGTCTGGATACGAGAGGGATCGTGCGGACTTTCACCGCTCACCGTATTGCTTCCTAGCTATCTTTTCTTCTTGGATGAGACTGGAATTCCATGATAACGGGCCGATTCATTATAATTGACCCTCAAGCGAGTCACTGGCTCTACTAAAGTACAGTTAACGTCTGAGCGACCAGCAGGAATCTGCTTCCTCTCCCTCTCCGGTCGAAACTCTAAGCAAACCGAACCACATAAGGGCAAGGCGTGTCGCCGAAACCGGCAATGCTGTTTTCCTGGACCTTGTTAACGCGATCATTAGGAGCATTCCACATGCGATCGCCCGAATCCCTATTGTTATTAGCCTAGGCACTGCATAAGAACGAACGAAGAACATACATCATCAACCCAACGTGGTAGATACTGCTACTATCAGCGCAATCGCATTCTGCACCAAAGAAAACGGCGTCGCCTGCCTTGCGTTCCTCGTAGGGATATTTCCTTATCGGTTTGGTCAGCGTCTGGCGTCTCCGTAGGAATATATCATGATACACACTTATACTTCAAAGTCGCCTCCGACGCGCAGTACATGTCAGACGTCACGCGGAGACCCTCAGTGAAGAGGTCCCGTCCGGTGATCTGGCAAACAGCCCAGCAGACCAGTCCTGAGCAGTCGTAGCCTATATCGCCGTACTGGTACGGTGGCTGGTCTTCAGAGGGGCCGTCGCAGGACCCTCCACCCCAGGCGTAGGGAATACCGGCGGCAGTCATGGCCTTGTCGAGGACCTGCTTTCCGATTTCTGGCTGGCCAGTGTCGGACTGGCTGGAGTTGCGAGGAGCTTGGAAAAAGCCGTGCGTGGCCAGGGCGCTGGAGGTAAAGCTGCCGAGGAGGAGGGTGGTGGTGGTGGTGGTGGTGGTGAATTTCATGGTTCTATGTGGTAAGGTAGATATGGTTGAATACAATGTTGTTTATCGCTTTGAGTCTGAGCGCTGTTGATTTCATGACATGTCTATCTAGAGCGCAAGACGGAGTATTTATGTTCAGCATTGAACTCAAGATCAACGTTGTTTTGCTGATCTCATCTCACGATCAACATGATTTTGAGATTGATATTGGGTCTTCGTATCTCTTTTGAGTAGCATGTTGCGAGAGCTGCATGGTTTCTATTCATGTATCATTTCACGAGATGATCGTCAGAAAGCCATGCCGGTCACCTTTCTGAGGGGCCGGGGGTCGTCGTTTTCAGGAGACGAATCGTGGGGATCAGTCCTTTGGGGCGCTTTCTCGTCTGCAGGGGCCAACGAATGGCAGTTGGCACGATTGGAAGCGGAAGATCGCCCTGGTTTCAAGGGGCTGAACACGAACTGCAGGGGCATTGATCATATTTGATCACGAACGAGGGGGGGTACATCAGAGATCCTTGTGAAGTTAACGAGATGAACTCCGTAGAGCCGGAGCCATTCCACTCTGAGCCGTCTTTCTGCCTGAAATATCAGGAAGTCAACCAAGCACGAGGAGATAACAACGCCATGCCTGTTCGGGGGATGCCCGACGATTGTTACCTATTCGAAACACCCGGCGGAGTGTATCCACAGCAAGTCCATCAATCGGAGCTCTGGAATTGTGAATGGGGCTCTCTAAACACTTGTCGAGTGGACCTCGGTCCAGATATTTTTGGAGGCCGGACACTGCTAGCGAACCAGTAGCAGCGCTGACCCACTACGCCAAGCTGCAGATTTTCCTTTTCTTCCAGAGAGCCCGGAAGGATTCATACTTCATCCTCTTCATGCATCGTCATGCAGATCGTCAGACAACATGTTGATGTTGACGCTGACTCTCGTGCTGCTGTGGTCGCAGGCCGGGCTAGCTGCGTTTATTCGTAGGCTTCCATGTACCCCGGCTAATGAAGCACCCATCATCCCCGGCATCTTTAGCCCGGACAGCCTGAGTGGTGACCTTCAAGTGTCGGATACGACGACGCTATCGCTCAAGCTATACGGCGACTATGTTGGCCCCGATGACTGCGAGGCCCTGGAAGGCGAGCTCGCAACGCCCATAGTCAATGTTAGTGTCCTGGGTCGCCCGGTTGGAGTCCAGACCGAGACGAGTGGGAGATGTCCGACCATTTCGCCCGACGATGGTCTACGGTAATTGATTTCTTAAAATCTTGCCATGCACTAAACACTAACCGCCAAAGGTCTGACGTTCGAACGTACTCAAAGTACCTGGTATCCTACTCCCTGGATAGCCCTCATAGGTTCAGCACGCTTGCCACGACCATTCGTCTTCGATTGAACAATGGCACGGAAGTGGCCTGCATCGCCGCCAACATCACGGCTGATCTGGGCTCCACAGCCAAGAGTCTCCTCAAGGGTATTCCGGTGGCCATTATGCTCTTCTCGGGAATCATCGCGGCCGCGATCAAGTTCTATATGGGTCGCCAGTCCAGCATGTTCCGCTATGAAATCGCCAACGGCTCCTACGACCCGGCCGAGTCGGCGCTGCCCGGCATTGGAGAATGTCTACAGTACATCCAATTCGTGTTCTTGTCTGGCTGTCTCACTCTGTTGTATCCTGGCTTCTTCAGACCGGTGGTTAGCCAACTTGCCTGGTCGTCCCTGATCTATGCAAATGGTCCGATTACGCATCAGTTCACCTATCCCGGGGTCCAGGACGGCATTTACGCATTCAATGCCACCTACGGACTCGAAGAGATGTCTCATATCATGGGAGCGACAACAATGGGTGACCTGTGGCCCAATGCCATCATTAGCCTGGCGGTCATGGTTCTCGTCGTCGTGGTCATCACCCAGATCACCTCGTTGGTCAAGTGGATGTGGCAATTGTTTCCCTTCTGGGGACCTCCGGGGGCCTTTGAACCCCGCACGGAATTTCTAGCACACATCCAGCACGCCGGATGGAGCGTTCTCCGCATGGTGCTCCACTACTACCTGCTGCCCATCGTCACCTTCTCGCTCTACCAACCTTTGATTGCCTACTCGCCGGTCTATCTGACATTTCTTGCCATCTCGGTGCCGACGGCCCTCGGCGTCTCCTTGGGGTTTTTGGTCCGGTATTTGAAGGTACATAACCGACAGGACTCATTTTTCAGTGAAAGCACTCTCCCCGGCCGGTCCACGCGGAAGTGGTTCTTCGATGCTTTGTACGGGCTCCCGCTGGTCAGGGGCGTCGCGATTGGCGGCTTGCAGGTCTCTGGCATTGGGCAGATTGTCATTCTTATGGCCTGTGAAATCGCTCTGATTGTCTGTCTGCTGCTGTACCGACAGAATGGCTCGGTGTGGAGGCCTATCGGCCTGGCCGCCGTGAGACTGACCACGACGGCCATGAGCTGTGCCTTTCTTCCTTCGGCGGGACTTAACGAGGGATCGAAGGGTTTGGTGGGGTATTTCATCCTCTCCTTACATGCGTCGGCCCTCATTCTCGGCTTTTTTGTGCCATCGATGTTCAATTGCGTGATGCACATCCTGGTGAGACTTGGGGTGCTGGATTCTCACTTTGTGAGTGTCAAAACAAACCAGCAAAACGCTCCGGTAGGTAGTTGTCGTTCGCTTCGAGTGAGCTATCGCTAATGTCCATCAGGTCTTCGGATTAAATCAGCTGTCGCGTCGCTCGAAACGGGGAACAAGCTTCTCCCACCTGCCTGCGCTCAGTCCACCAGGTATGTTCCTTAATGCCCCGTTCGATCGCCGCTAATCCCGTCCAGATCAATCCATCACCGCGCATATAATCCTCGCTCCCCTACCCCGACCTGGATCCTCTGGAGGCGAATCATGCATTCCAGATGATGCAAGCCAGTTCTATCGTGCTCCGCGACGCACCGCTTCATCATATGCTCCGTCATACGCCCCTTCATATGCCCCGTCATATGCACCAACCGAGGGCACGCGCACAATTCGCTCGGTGCCGTCATCCTCTGACATGGGTGACTCCGTTGGTTCCTCCGGCGGTTCCAGTATGGAACTGATCGAAGAGGATGAAGACGACCTTGTGTCTGACCGGGCATCTAATGTTGATTATTCTATCCGCGAGGCGGATCAGTATTATCGGTGTGCGAGGATTGTTAAGGGATCGAATCAGTCGGCAGACGCCGGTTCACAGTCAAGACCTCCCAAGAGCTTACCTCGATGGAAGCAGCGGAAGTCGAAGGAGAAGGGGTTTGAGGTTGTTAGACCTGCTCGGCCTCAATCGGATGGGTAGATTGTATATTAAATAGGATTATATAAACATAATATCGGAAATGACAGGCTCATTCATTCTAATTACGTGCTATCCGTCCATAAATGAGGGATTCCCTGGACAGTAATAAATTATCATAACTCAAATGCGTTGTCTCACGTGGGAATTTGGTCTACTGTACACTCACATACACAATCTCTCTTGCTTTCTTTCTTTCTCTCTCCTTCCTTCCTGTCATCGGAATTGTTTCAATAACACCAATGACTCTGCTATCATATTTCTCCGAATACAAGATTTAATGCATGACCAGATCAAATATCTTCCAGTAGTCGACGTCCACCTCATGATCCCACTGTCCGGGCACAACATATCAGGTCGCGGCCAACATCCTTGTTCCCCTTGAAATTCCAGCTCATGTTATCCATCCCATCCATACATTTAGTTCTTCCTGATTGAGCCGGCCATGTTATGGCCGCAGGACCGAACCAAACATCCGAACATTGTGATCTCGCAGGGACCGGCATTTGAAATACCCGTTCATCCCAGGGGTCTTCATCGTATGATACCTAACGCCCTAAGTCAAGTGAAGCCCGTCAATCCCCTGTTCTGCCCACCACGATAATGATCGCCAAAGGCGATGGCATCAGTGTCGCTGTCACATGAGACAGCCACTCTTTCTTGACGGAGCACAGAGCCCGAGAGCTATACCCCGGGATAATGGCTTTGGTTCCTCCGCCGGTGGCTGCTGGACCCGTGGATTGCGTCAGATCCCTGAATATGACTATGCCTCGAAGTAGACAAGGCTGAGCGCCACTTCGGGCATGATTCAAATCGGTCAGGAACATGCTGGGGTGGGTCAAACAAAACCTAATTGTTCCCCTGGGTCAACAAGGGTGGACGTCCAGGGCTGAAGCATCTCTACTATATACGCAGAAACCTACTCCTAGCACATTTGGAATGGGGAAAACAAAAACTCAGAGCTAACTGGAGACCTGGAAAATTGGAGGCTCTCCTCGCGCCCTCATAGATATCACATTCCTCATATTCGATGTCTCTAGTGCTTCACGTGTGAATATTGTACGGTCGGCAATGGTTCCTTGATATTCTATGCAAGGGATGAGCTGGTCGGGGGACAAGGTAAGTCCAATAAAACCAGTGATCATACTGGAGATCATCACTGGCATCCCAGCTGAACCAGTCGCGCTGATAAATCGGCCGATGATCAGATGGTTTAGGGAAGTGGCAGGTGCGCTGGAACGGTGTTAGTATAATAAAGATCAGACTGCAAGTAGAACAACCTTATCATGCATCCCAGACCAAAAGAAAGAGTACCCAAGGAGAAGAGAGAATTGCCAGCCGAATATATCCGCCAATGCACCACACTAAAAGGTTGACTGAAATCAGCCGAGATGAGATGGACTACTACCTACAGTCAGCTTACGACAGGCAACGCTATACAATAACCAAGTCCATAGCCAGTAAGCAGCAGGAAACTTTTAGAAAGCGCGTGAAAATCGGAAGCGATGGTCGAGTAGTCGATTAACCAATCCTCATCCAACACTCCTTTTTCCTCAGAACAAAGCGCTACAAAAGATACTCCATCTAATCCATAATCCTCGCAATCCTCTCCTACACTCTCCTTTCCACCCCTGGCACGAAACCAACAATATCTGGGAATCCCTCCTCGTTATCCCCATCAGCGTAGCCACGGGGTTCACCCTCTCGTCCGAGTTCATCGGTGTCTCGAGTCGATCTCCGCAAAAGCATCTCGTATCCGCAATCGGAGCGTACTATTTCAGCCAAGAGGTAGGTATGATTATCGGGTCGGCTGTTGGGCCTGTTTTTGTCCGGACCTGGTTTGTGCATGAGATGGGGGAGAGGTTTGGGGATGAAGGGAGAGGGGGCAGGTATATTATTTACTTTAATTCTTGTCGGTTTCGGAAGGGCTTGTGTTTATCTTGTGGGTGGGACAGATCATCGGGGGTGTTTCTAGTGACTCGAGGTTTCTGTTTTCGTTGCCGGATCGGGCGAGGGAGTTGGTGCAAGTGTGTTTGGCGTTTGGGTGTCAGTTTATTCCACGTAAGTTCAATAATGGAGATATTGGGATGTGCATATATTGATTATGTGGTGCAGTTGCGTCTGGTTACGCTGTTGCTCGGTTTGATAATCTTTATCCTGAAGAGAGAAGAGAGGATAGAATGAGTGGGAACTTTGGCTTGGGTTGGGGAGAATGCTGTAGATTGAGAGAGCTCCTAGACAGTGAAACGGGTCCTGGGATGGTGTAAATGTAAATGTAAAAGATTCAAGTCACATTGTTTAGATATAAACTAATTTCAATTTACATAATGAGCATCAATTTACAGCAACAAGACAAGATACCAAACCAACTAAGCACAAAATAACAAACAGAAAGTACCCAAAACCATGAACAGGAAGAAAGCAATGAAAAGCCAAACTAAATAAAACAATAACTGAACTAAATCAAACAGCCCTACCCAAGCAAGACCAAAACACATCACCAACAGCATACCTAGTACAGATCCAACCCGCAGCCAGCCTCAAGCCAGCACAAAACATACTACCTAAGCAAACACCGCCTTCGCAACACTAGCATCCGCAATGCCCGCAAAAAATTTCATCTCATTTCCGAACTGGTTTCCGCGCACGTTGGCTTTGACTCCCGCAGCGCGCTGCCAGTCCTGCACGCCAACAATGCCGAACATGATGCGTGCCTGGTCCAGGGTGACGTTCTCGACGAAGGTGACCTCTACTGGATCTCTTTTGGTATCCGGGGAACGGTCCCGCAGACCCTCAGTCTGGAGACCCAACGCTTTCATGTCTTCGGGTTTGAGGTTGATGCGGTCTACTGGATTGGGGTTAGCTTTTCGAAGTCGAAAAGGTGGTAGCAAAGACTGAGTAGACATAATCCTGACTGTGCCGGACAAAGATAAAGGATGATGCAACTTACTTCCATCCGGCTGTCTTCCCTTCAATTTTCTCGCCAACTGCAAATCCTCCCCAAGCACCCTCTTACACTTCGAATTTGTCCCCATCAATACATCCACGGCCACGCTGAAACCAGCATGCAGGTCGCCAATCAGTCCGACCTGCGCAACGCTGATCCTCACCAACAACTCGCTCCGGGCATCATCCAACCTACCCGAAATCGCCACAAGCTCCTGGTCCTCGTCGTCGGCGGACTTCAGCGCGTGGAAGAACTGCCGCACACGACCCTCGTGCTGCTCGGCGCTCAGCTTGTCGAAGTACGCGCGCAACTCGTCCGCGACGCCAGTCAGCGCGAAGAGCTGCTGCTGCACATTCGCGGTGTGCAGATTCTCTTCTTCGGCGATCAGAGTCACCGTCTCGAAGATGTTGTCGATTTGCTGCGACACGGCGGAGAGCGTTTGCGGGCGGCCTCGGATCTGGGCTTTTGTTTTGCGGATCTGTTGCATTACCTGGAGCACGGTTTGCGCGAGACCGATTACGCCAGTAACGGTTCCGAATGGGTCGGCCTATATATTGCATTTTTTTTTTTTTTTGTCAGGACGAATTGTTTTAATGTGGCTTATGATGGGATGAGGGTGGTGATAGGGGTTGGGGTTTGGGGGGTTCATACCATTTTGTGTTTGTGTTGGGTTTGGAGAACGACTTATATGATCTGAAAGAAGGAGACAATAGTACAAGGAAGACGAAGAAATAAAAGACGTTGAAGAAAAAGACAAAGTAGATGATGATGATGATTATGATTCTCAAGGGCTTTGGCTTTCGGATTCCTGATCCTGAATTCTGAAAGAGAACTCTATCTCGCTGGATTCGAGCACATCTTTATACCTCAAGATTCAACAAAGGTACCGACAATGTCTAACGGGCTCAACCATCCTAAGCGCCTATCCAACAGGGCCCTGTTTGAAATAGATACGGGCGTTAACGAACACTCTATCATGATCGATGGCGCTGAGATCGCTCCGCCGTCGTGCATCTCCATCCTAGTGAACGTTTCATTGTCTTATTCAGGCGCGCACCATATGCTCTCATTCGATGGTCATTTCGTGGGCGTCTCCTCCCGACAGCCGAGTTGATATCAACGACCTTGTATACCACCTTCCAGTCTGGTTGTAGTGGAACCTCTAAGCGCTCAGGGTGACGCATCCACCTGGCTCGCTAAGCGCTGTACTCATAGTCGAGAGTTTCTATGAATAACTGGCAAATGACAGTCATGGCGTTAGGCCTAGCCCGATAGTACGGTACTTTCGTGATCCTGCCGTGGTGGGTATACTCCGTAGAACGGTCAGACTGAGATCCCCGACTGTCGGTCTGCCTGAGGGGACCATCCAAGTCGGCCTAACCCAGAGAGGCTAGCGGCTCTCCATCAGCCGATGCCTGAATCAGGCCACCTTCGGGAACCCTCAGAAGGCGGAATTAAAGCCCGACCGCGTCAGCCTCAATCCTTTTCTGATTTAGTCGGG
Source organism: Aspergillus ostianus (assembly GCA_025592935.1). Taxonomy (NCBI): domain Eukaryota; kingdom Fungi; phylum Ascomycota; class Eurotiomycetes; order Eurotiales; family Aspergillaceae; genus Aspergillus; species Aspergillus ostianus. The sequence continues at coordinate 46,219 of JANFQY010000025.1, read as the reverse complement.
GACCTTCCATAATCCATCCTCTCGGGATTGCATTGTCCACTTAGTCTCGTCCCCACCGCCAACTGCAGGGAAATGCATGGCAACAGGTCCGATCCTCTTTCCCGCGTCCACTCGCTCGGGCTGCCCCAGAGAAGAATTCTTGCTTATAACAAGACTCTGGTCGCCGATCTGGACGCCGTCCGGAAAGGCCGACAGAATCTCTCGCCGACGAGATCGCGGACCAGACGACGATCTGATTGATGCATCGGATGCAAGGATTTGAGTTAGTACACCGTAGTATGGTAATATGGAGACTGGAGTCAAGCTAACAATAACCTTCGGTCTAGAAAGCCCGATGGAAAGCTCTCGAGTTACACCACCAACATTATCATTATTATGTACGCAGTATGTTCTCTCGCTGCCTCAGGTTTTCCTCTCCTCTGTTCGACGGCGAGCATCATCGGACAGTGACGTAGTGGTCCCCCGAGACAGTCACAGTCACTCCCCGGGAAATCTCTATTGTACACCGTACTGAGTAACTAACTTATAGAAGCAGGAAGGCTTGGCGTCCTTCCTTCCTTTCGGCCTTTTCAAGTGGTCGCCGAATCGGGGATCTCGGGATCGAAGGGGATCATTCTTTGCCTTCTTTTCCCTTTCCCATGGGACAATCTTACCTTACTCTCAGGACTCTCTTTCCGCTTCGCTCTTCCCCCCCACGTTGGACTTACCTCATTCCTCGTCCGACACGCTTGCCCGACTTTCATCTTAAAAATGATGCTCCTCCGCCGTGGCCTCGATCCCGGGGTTCTTCCCAGTAGTACTACTACCGCACCGCAGTCATGCAACAACAACACCACCACCACCACCACCCCTCCAGATCCTCCCCTCGTCAGCCCTCGTCACTGGCATGTCTGCCTTGTCGACGACGACACCTGAAATGTGACTCGATCATGCCCGTGTGCGGTCGCTGTCAGACCTCCGACCTCGAATGTCGCTACGTGCGCTCCCGTCGCGGAATGCGCAGCAAACCGGACAATCCGCCGTCGCCCTTACTCAATCATCACGACGTGCCTTTGTTCGACGCTGATGCTTTCTCCAATTGGCTCAATAACACCCCTCTCCCTCCGGACCTGGATGTATGTGTTACCTTTCCCTGCCCATCATGAAACAAAAGAATCCCCCGGAATCTCACATAAATCTCCCTTTTCCTCTCCACAGGCAGGCGAAGCCTTGTTCCAGTCCCTCGGCACGCCCCAGACCTTCGATATGCCCAGCTTAACGGACGATGCCATGAGTTGGCCCGAGCCGGAGCAGCTGTCCACCCCGGGGGTGGCTTACGACCCCATGATCCAGTTGTATTACCAGAATTTCCACCGGTCGCACCCCCTGCTGGTCCCACGGAAGGCGCTGGCGTCTCATCTCGCGGACCGCATCCCGCCCTACCTGCTGTCCATCATGCGCTACGTCGGCGCTCACTTCTACCCCGATCCGGCCTTTAAGGACGAGTTCCGTGCGCACGCCTACACCGTCTTCGCGGATACCACCCTGCGAGACGGATTCAAGGTGCAGGGCATGCTGTTGCTGGCCATTGTCGAGCACGCGCACGGCCAGGACGACAGTGCCCATCGATCAATGCAGGCGGCCATCGACCTCGCCTTGGATCTGGGCATGCATCGTTCTGGCTTTGCCGTGGAGAACTCCGAGGGCGACTTCCTGATGGAGGAGAGCTGGTGCCGGACGTTTTGGGAGCTGTACGTCGTCGACGGTTTATTAGCCACCATGCGAGACCAGAGTTCGTTTCGCCTCTGTCGTCAACGGACGGATGTTCGATTACCCTGTGCGGAAGACGCTTTTAGCTCGGGGATCGCTGTAAAGCTCTCCTTCTTTTCTGAATCGTCTGGCGCCGAGTTACTAACTTGATGATAGCCGATGTCGATACGACAGACCATAAACGATCTCGAACGCAACTGGTCCCTCGGACAGGGCACCTGCCCGTCATCCTTTGCCTATCGCATTCATGCCATCCAAAATCTCGGGAAGGTCATGGATGTGAACCGATCGCTCGATATGGATCTCGAAGCCCGCGTGCAGACCGTCGACGCCAGCCTCGTATCCTCCTTGATGCGACTCCCTTCATCACAAGGGTCCGGATATGACAGTTCCGACTTTGACGAATTATTATTCCAGGCGGAAATGATCACTTACATGTAAGTGCTACCCCTCCACACAAGCGAAGGGAAAGGTAGAAAAAAACTAACCCACCACCAGCGGAATCATCTACCTCCACCACCCCCGCTCCAGCATGCGCTTCGCCTCTTTTACCAGCCGTACCTCATGTACCCGCCTCAAAGCCGCCCGGGACGCCTCGCATCACAGCTCCGCCGACCTTGACCTCCACTCGCAGAAGTTCCTCCGCGCCGCAGACATGCTCTCGAACCTTGCCACCCTGCCGAATCCCATTCAAAGCCGCACGCCGTTTTTCACATGCGCGCTGGCCATCTGCATCGTTGTGCACACCGCCGCGTGCATGGTGACTCCGTCCGCGGGCAAGATCGAGTCCCTCAAGGCGAGGATACAGCTGGGCGCGGGCGGGCTGAATGTACTAGGGAAGGTCTGGCCGTTGGCGAAGACGGTGAGAGGGCAGATGCTCGATATGTATCAGGAGGTGGGATTGCGGTGAGGTGGCGTGGTCGGTGGCATTGAGCCAGGGAATTTCCATAATACTAAAACTATGATTTTGAGATCCGCGGGCGTGATCTCATCACACTATTAATGAACCAATCTCTTCCAGTATACGATGGAATGAAATGAGATGCGCTCTCCCAGTGGGGTGACTGTACATACATACTTAGGGCTGTGGCTGCATAAAACCTCAATATCTGTGCCTAGCCAGCTAGAATTACATCTAGGTTGATCTTCATAATATATTAAATCCCAACACATATATATCCCCATCAAAAAAAAAAAAATAAAAATAAAAATAAAAAAATAAAAAAAAAATCATAGATAGTCATATTCATTATCAAGTCTATTTTCATTCCTCAGTCATGCCTCGTCTCGTCTCATGCATTTATTATCAGCGTGTACCGTTCGTGACCTACCGAGGATGTTTTTTCTAGCATCCGGTAGGCGATGCAAAAAAATAAGCCAAGCCAACCAAACCAACATCCAGATTTATCAATCGGGGAATTAATACTACCAGCCAGCCAGTCGGGTTCGCGGTCGTCGTCCCAATTCGCAAAAAGAAAAAAAGCAAATAAGAAGGGTGAAGGATCTCTAAAGACCCTTTGTAAATCGCAAGCGCCCAGTTGCTGTTGCAGCTTTACTGCACTAGGTAGGTAATGCCAAAAAAAAAAAAAAAAAAAAACTTTCAAAGTCGGAATTCTCGCTCTATTGCTTGAGATATCTCGTCTATCATATCACATGGATTAGTTTTGATAAAGATCCGGAAAGTTAAAGAAAAATCGACAAGAGGGTAGGTGTATTCTTTTATTACCTTTAACGCCATGTAATGCCTCATACGCAATACAGTAGTTATCCAAGCACTTGACCACGCCCCGCAAGCTCTGATGCAGCTCATCCCGGAACGCAGTCAGCGAGGACGCGCTCAGACGACTCGCTTCCTCGCCGCCGTAGCGCTGCAGGGCGCGCGCCTTGACGCAGAGCATCAGCATCGCGTACCCCGATTGCATGGCGCAGCAGATCAGCGTCGGCATGGTGCGGGGCATTTCATGCTGCGGTCGGCGTAGGGAGAGCGAGGCGTCCGTCTCGGAGGGCTCGGCGGTAGGGCGCGGATGGGGGAGGTTGTCGAGGAGGACGACGACGTTGAATGCGGCGTGGAGACAGATGCGCGAGGATTCGTCGGAGGAGAAGGGGAAGGGGAGACGGTGGGCGTGGCGAGGGACGGGGGGGTCTTGGATGTATATCGGGCTGTTTCCGGATTCAAGTGAGAAGTCGATCGGGTCAGCTGGGGCTGAGAGGTCGGGTGGCTCGGGGGAGATGGTGTCGATGTCTTGGAAGGCGCAGAGGCGATGGGTTTTGATGCGAGCGCTGCGTTTGTGGTTGGGTGAGTGGTTGGGGTTCTTGGTTGGGGGGGTTGTTCGTGGTGACATACGTATGTAGTTTGACTTCTGCGAATGCACGCATCGTCTTCGATGCGACAAAGTCGGGCGAGTCGGGCGGAGGCACCATTTCAGACACGGTCAGAGAGTCTCGACAAAGAAGCAGCAGCGATGCAATTTGGCTGTCCAGTTCGGCCATTCTGGACAAAACCCAAGACGCGTCCCCGCCGGATTTGATGGCCTGGTCGAGATCTCGAGAGAATGTGGCGGATTCGAGAATCGCTTGTTGGGCTTCGACGAGTAGTTTCCATCCCTAAACCAGAAATGAGTCGTGCTGTACAATTGAACTACAAGGGAGCATCATACCTCAGGATACGGCGTCACAAACCAGGGATCGTACAAGTCGAACGGTGGGGGCTGCGGCAAGTCAGTGCTAAATTCGCCACCGTTCATAGAGAATGTCTTATACGCACCATGTTGCTCACAGCCAACGACTGACAAGCTGTCATGTACTTTCCAGACATTAGAGTCGCCCAGCGCAGGTACAACAGAAAAAACATACGGTCATCCACCACACTCGACGTCGAGCCTCCGCAAATTCATCCTCGTCCAACGCCTCGTGGAGTGACATACTCAGCGCCAGCGCGAGAGATTGATTCGACCGATGCAGCATTCGATCGAGATGCCCTTGCTGTGCATATTCATACACGCTCAGCATCGCCAGCGCCACCACACCTTCCAACGAGACTGGCAATTTCGGATGGAATGGTGCGCGGTCAAAGGCCTTGACACCTTCCGCGGCAGGGCCTTTCGGATCATTCAACTCGTAGTCAATCTCGACCGCATCCAACGCGGATTTGGCGAAGCAATGTGCAAAATCCCGTCGAATCTTGATGTACTCGGGCCTCGCAGGGTCCTTTTCGTTCGGGTGAGGAATGAGGACCATGATGGCCGCAATGGCCCGCCCCAGCGGGTTCGAGGGCTCAAAGCTGGGCGGCGTTTTGGAGACGGGACTGCTGGTCACCGGCAGGTGCTCCGGCGGGGGGAGAATGGGGAAATACGGATGGATGAAGATGTAGTAGGCGCTTAGTCTGCTTCCGACGATTAGCAAGATGCCGGGCACACGCCGTGTTCCTCGCGGAGTCAACTTGCAGGTGCTCGTTGCTGTCATAGATTCGGATCTGATTAGGCTTGGGGGAAGACTGCGAGTCTGGCGGACTCTTGTCTACGGGCGTGAAGATGGAATCGAAGATCGAGTCTATCTCGGCCAGAGGCACTTCGACATTACGCAGGCCAGCTCCGGGGCCGCACAGCCCGGAGAGTTGGCTCACCCATTCTAGACAACCCCACGAGCGAACGATCAGTATGGTTTCTGGCAGCAAAGACGGATCGCGTGGTCACCAACCTTCTGCCTCCGAGCGAGCGTGCTCCTTGGGCTCCATCGGCGTGGGAGTCTTCTGCCGAGGAGAATCTTTCCCGTCGGTAGTGAGGTCCATCGGACTGTGGACGACGGGGCCTTTATTCTTACGACCGGGATAATTGCGTGGGCCGCCTCGGCGACTGGGCACATAGCAGCATGGTCTCTCTTTGGCTATACAGTTGGCGCATTCGGCCTGACCATCACAGCGGATCCGCAGGGCACGACTAGATGGAAGTAGTTAGCGAAATGACAATATAGAGCGAGAGGATCATTTGAAGAGGCCCTCTTGAGGCAATTTGCAGTTCAGAACATACCAGGATAGACAGGCGAGTTTCACGGGGGGATCGTTGAAACGACGCGCGGGCCGCTTCAACTCCCCGACCGGCAAGATGTTATTCATGGTTCCCAGAAAGCCAAACCATCCTGGCGACGAGAAGGGGGAACACCGGCCATGCGACAGGAAGTTAACGTTGTGAAAAGGGGCCACATGGCGTGGTTTGGAAGGGAAAAAATGGGTAAAAGAAAAACGAAGGCAAATCCCGACGGGGAGAAGCGAATCCCGGGTTGATGTCAATCCACCGTATGATCAACTGTTCTCCATGGAACACGTCGCTTGGCAACGGCATGGCGAGAGGATCCGGCCGAGGCCGATGAATCTTTCTATACGAAGTGTATAGAAATATGAATTGAATTTATATATCTAGTCATCTATCTGTTTTGAAAAAATATATAGATAGAGGTATGTATTCTCTGGAGAAGCCGGGGATACCTTCTATAGTCCCATCTCTAATCTGGTCGGAAAATCTCCCCTCGCCTGATCTCGAACCGCCCGGCTCTCGTTTGACACTTTAAGTGCTGACTGCCCCCGTGCAGCAGTATGGTGTAACCAGCGTCTCATCGCCCCAGATTAGTTGCGTCATGGTGACGGCCAGATCACACTGTCGGTGTCTGTTTCGAGGTATATAATTCGGTGAGGAACTAGATTCCGGGCTTGAAAGGCTCTTAATGTCATAAACAATGTTATAAATATTCGCCACCACACACTGTCCATTACTCGGACGAGAACCACTGAACAGATTCAACTCAAAAGAACGAAGCACAAAGAAATCCTTCCTACGCGTGTAGGATGCGCATAGTGGAGAGACCCCGAACTTACTTACACTGTACATAGTAGACGGCGCTTAGCATTCCTCTTAAGCGAGCGCTTTGGGCGATAGAATCGGCAAAAGACTCGGGCGAGAGAAGATGCATGACTATGAATGGAGATAGATGAATGACCACCTGTCGATCATGATAAGTGAGCGAGCGAGCGATAAGGATAAATCTCGCTTTAGAGCCTTAGCTATACAGTACATACATACATACTCCGACATCCCCCTCGTCAGCTCTCCACTTCAATCCATCCTCACTCCTCCACATTCATTATTAACAGTCTTGATAATAATGACGAGGAAACCGACATTCTAAACGGTCAGGGCGAGTACCACGGGAATAGATCCGCATTCCACATTCCGCTCTCCAGGCTCCGGGCTTTGAACCGCCGCCGCCATCGCCCGTCTCCTGTCATATGCAGAACTAGACCTACCTACTCCGGAGTACACCCTTGGATATCTAATCAAATCCATGCACGAAATGAAACCAGAGTAAATTAATTAACCGTTGCACTCCACCATACGACCTCCACAGCTCCGGAGTACGCAGTAATAAATTAAATCTAAAGAACATGACTCGGACGGCCAGGTCGGAGCAAATTCCCAAAGCAAGGCGGATGGATCCCCACCGCGCGCGTCATTCTCACTCAGCCATCCATAACTTGCTCACTAACATACACAGTAGTTAGTTAACTAGTTAGTTAACTATTTATTACTGCGTAGTAAGCAAAAAAAAAAGACGACCAGATCCAGTCGGGATATGCCAATATCGAATCAAAAAAAAAAACATTGATTCCACGCCAGACGGCACGAATGACCCACCGTCGGTAATTGACCTAGACTTTGTCTACCGAATGTTGTTTAATAGGGATTAGGGCACTCATATGATCGTGTGTACGGGGTACGGGATATTATTATTGTAAAGGAAGGTAGAGAGAGAGACAGGGTTTGCGACTTGCGACCGGGACAATTTTTTGCCTGGTCCAGCTGGCCAGGGTTACACTCCTTCCAGATGAGATTCTTTGTTTCCTCCTTATTATTAGTTAGGCATCAATTTTTTAATTGATTACTTCATAGGTCCGGTTGCATGCTAGTGCTTATAGCCCGATTCCTACACCTCGTACCCAACAGCTTGGATTGGCCCCCAGGCCGTTGGATTGGTCTCCGCATGGTTAATAGTAGTTAATCAGTAATGATAATAATATAATGCATGTGCAATAACTAACAGAGGGGAACGGTCTGAATCTCGTCCGATCAGGGAAGCCTGGGGAGGAATCGCATCCGCCCTTGATTCGATTCCTGCAAATTTCTTCCGATCGCGATTCGTTGCGTGTATCTTTTAAATACCTTAAGTATTTTAAAAAAGATTCTTTTCTCTGAAAAACTTCCTAATTTGCTACGGAGTCTCCGTCGAGAATGGAAATGAATCGTTAAAACATCGTCTGGCTGCTTCGCCGCGATGTCGGATATTATTGCTTCTTTTCAATGAAATGGTATAAAGATAGGTAAAGGAAATATCTGCACATGTTGTACATGAAGGAAAGAGTAGGGTATAGATCACTGTAGATCCCAGGAAGAAAGGAAAGAGAGACAATTATGTCACAAGAAATGCAAGTGCCAGGGTCATCAAAAGGGGTATGAGGCGACCTCCAGTATACGGAGTCATCAAAGAAGGGAATATAATACAATAAAAAAAAAGAATGTAATAAAGAAATGAAAGGCGTGAACAACGTCGACATTAACCAACCAAATGACATTAAAAGGGCATTCCAGGATGATTGGGGGAGAAATGCGTTATTTCCCCCACATCCGGGATGCTTGTTCATGCCCTTTGTCGGAGTCACGGCTGGAACGGTCGCTGCCCTCGGCCTCGGACGGGTATGCCGGCTCGTGCGTAATCTCGATCGTGGTGTGCTGGTACACCTTGCCCATGGGGGTCAACTCGACGCCACTGTTCTGCACGATGTTGTCCGTCGATCCGTCCCGGACGTGGTGGTCCATATCTTCGTCGTCATCCCGTTGCCGCACGGTGCGCAGTGCACTGATGTCGGTTCGGTTCTTCGGGTCCGCCGTGATCGTCGTCAGATGATCGGTCTTCCGGTTCTTGCTGCTCACAAAGCGGTTGTAACTGCGATCGTGACTCGGCTCGGATTCCAGGATCAGGTTGCGTCGGGTGAGCGTGTAAAGAAGGACGTCGACCAGACCGGAACTAGTAATCAAGGCACCCGCAACGCAAAAGAAGGCCACGTTGGGGGTCTGGCCCTGTGCTGTCGCCATTCGTCCGGCAGCCAGGGGGAGGGAGAGAACGATGTATGCAATCGGGTAGATAACCATGTATCCGATAACGCGACGCAGACGCTTCAGACTTTCCGTGTGGCTGCTTCCCAGAATCGCGGACTGCTTGATCTGCCGGCGCAGCTGGAACCACATGATAGCATACAGGGTAACCGTGCCAAACTCGGCCAAGAAAATCCAGATATAATGTGTCCACAGACGAATGGGTTCGTATTCTTCGCTGATCCAGCACTAGGAAGACGGTCAGCAATGCGATTTGGAGAGTAAGACGGAGGGTGTGCACATACCCAAGCACCTGACGGAATAAACACAAACCGTCCATGGGAGGCGAGAGGGATGATCACGAGCACGGCGACGAATACCCAGAGTGCAATGACGCCGGAAACGAAAGTTCGATGGCTCAACTTATGGCCCATGGTGACTAGAAGGAAGGTGTGAAAGGCAATGGCTAGCACGAAAATTCCACTGGCGGGATCTCCAATCTGCAGCCAGAATCCTTGAAGGAAGCACGCCGCCGATGATGCTTCGATTTTGTCTTCGACAATCCATTTGATGCAAATAAGGAACGCGAGTGATTGTTGCAGATCCGCTAAAACCAGGTTGTAGATCAGGATGATATATTGATTGTAACCAATGTATCGTGCATAGTTGGACCGCCAGAAGACCAGTCGATAGGTAATGAATGAAATCAGGATGAGAGTGGCGATGAAGGAGAGGATAGCCATAACCGAGACAGCAATGAGACCCTTGCGTTGGGCACTGGGAAGGGGACTGATGTCCATCGTTGGACCTCCTTCTGTATAGGCCAGTCGCGGCGAGAGTTTGTTACCCCCGCCCGCGCTGTCGCTCAGGGCGCTCAATACTTGAACAAGACTCATGATCGAAAAGCGTTGTGCGGGATGAAGCCTTGAAGTCGGGTCATAAAAGGATTGAATGAACCACAACCGGGGCGCCCTGAGGTAGAAGGGAATCTTTGACAACAGAGATGGACTTTTTTCCCCCGACGGTCAAGGCGGGTGCCAGGTGATCTAATAACCAAGTCCCCGGTATGCAAATCCACGATGAACTATTGGGAAAAAAAAGTAGACAAACCCGAAATGATCCGCCTCAGGGGTTGTTGGTTGGTTCTGTACCTTTTTTTTTTGTGGCCACGATCAATAAGCATCGGCCATTAGAAAAGAGAAAAGAACAGAACAGAAGGGGAATAAAAATAAAATAAAAGAGGGGAAAGGGGAGTCGGCGGCGGAAAATGGAATTCGAGCCACAACGGTAGACTACGTTCAGACTAAATTGGGATGGGAATAGAACTACCGACATGTGTGTGTGGATTGCTGTGGAGGGAAGGCCTTGAACCAGGCAAAGCTTTGTTGAATCGGTAGACACCTAGTCGTCTGGGATCAACATATTCAAACCTACGACGCCGTGGACGCCATCATCGCAGACCCAGTAGTAGCACTGTAGCTCACGGAGAGGCACCCCACCTGGCGACCCCGTCTCGAGAAGCTAAGGTCAAGGACTCGAGACAGGGGCAGTTCCGAGATCATCGAACGGAATCGCGGTTCAGTGATACTAAGGGATCGTGTACTATGCCTGGGCAGAGTGGTTCCTGAAACTTTAGACACGAGGACAGGTGCCATTGCCAAGCAGGAGGGAATCAACGTCATTCTCACTGGCTGCTCGCCGTGATATTAGCGGGAGCCCCGAGGGGGGACCCAGATCAACCGGCCTTGTTGAGTTGGTAGTGACAATTACAAGCCCCTCCCAAATAACTTTGCTTTCGAGCGTGCTCCGTTGCATTGGCAGTTGAGTGATTTGACAAGGGGTGGCTGTCAAGCTAAACCACCGTCGTCCGTTACTCGCCGCAGCTGCAGGGGAGCGGTTGGCTTGGGCCCATGCACTGTGGGTTTTCAATTGGCCTCCGCCGCGGAACAGGACGGTTGATTGGGATTCATCACCATCCCATATCCCAGAAGGCACTCGTCCTCGTAGATTCCGGACTTAAGAAGCCGGCTTTCTGGCCAGGAAGTCATCATGCCCAGGACCCGCGCGATGACTCCCCGCATGAATCGCAGTCGGACAAGACTTTTCTCTCCTCTTGGTCACCGACAAGATTTTGAGTGGAAACAACCAAGACAGACTCTAGGGCAGAATGAGTTAGTGTCGCCGAGACTCCATTCCAGAAATTCCCAGTTCAGTCCCACCAATGTCGATCGGATAGGCAAACTAAATACCGGAGGCCCACTTTCCATGGAACACTTTTCGTAAATCAAATTCCCGTGTGTACCAGAGAGACAAATAACAGAAGAGGGGGGTTTGAGAGAGCAGGGACGATCTTTGCAGCGTCGCCAAGGGATCGATAACCAACAGTGAGTGGTCCATGGTACTGTCCGCGAGAGCTTAGACGTATCATTGCATAGATCCTCCAAGCAGAAACAGAAAGAAAGAGAGAAAAACGGAACCAATTCCTCTGCCGACTGACAATACTCCATATGATGCTGAATCAGTCTGATACAACAAGACCCTCACCATCTCCATACTCGGCACTCGGTAGGCATTCGGTCTCCGTTCCGTCCAACGTCTAAGTGGGCACTGGATACGTACGAGGTACTGTGTGTGCAGCGGTACGCCACCCGGACAATATCCGTACCAGGTTTGTAAGGCTTCGAGAAGGTTTCCTGGGTATAGGATCCGTGTATCTATGCTATGCGTTGACGAGGCAGACGGCGTGTGTGGAAGTCGTAGCAGGTGGCTAACACTAAGGTAGAAATAGGTTGGTTAGCTGGGGACTAGCCAGGCTCTAGCTTGGTTGATGGCAGATAAACTGATGACACCTTCCAGCTTGGGATGGTCCGCGGGTGAAATAGGAGTTTCCCCGTCTGCTTCCGTCGATGTCAATGGGATTATCATTGAAATCTGAAAAGTACGCAGTATGTGTAGGGTGAAACTAGAGCAGAGGAAAGAAAAGGAAGAAGGGAAGAAGAGAAGAAGAGGAGCCGCACGGACCGCCTGTGTAAAATACTGTATCGTTATGGGTGTCTTTTTCCCCTTTTTTTTCTTTTTTCTTTTCCCTTCTCTCTCCCTCTTCTTTTGCCTGCGGATCGTCCTTTTAGTCTCATCCATTGACCGTCATCAATGCCCATCATTCATCAGTCTGTCGACTCAACTCGACTCCGTACGGTGTACATATCTCTTCGTCCGCAACGGTCACCTGGCGGTCGATCAATTTGGCACTGCTGCAGGACGCGTTCAGGTCCTTCCTTTTACCCCGGAGTACTCCTCTCGACCGATGCATGCCACAATTTACTCCGTGGGGGTGTCGTATTCTTCCCTGCAAATAATAATGTCCTCAATTATTATTTATTTATCAGTTTCTGTTCTGTTATTACTAATCTTTTCCGCCTGCGTTTGGGGTTTGACTTTGGCTAATGGTAATTTGCTCCAGAAATTAACCGACTAAATGTCCGGCACCAATACCCACTCGATGTCAGTACCAGCCTCATGGTCATTGTTATGGGGCTCTGGTTACACCGGATGCTACCCTCCGGTTTCCCCTGATACTAAAATCGACATGTCCTATTCCCAAATTGTCAACAAATCAATCACCGCCCATCCTGACCAAATTACAACGATGCCACCTAGCCTGAGCCAAATGAAAAGGCCAACAATAATCCATTTAGGGGCGATCTAGCATGTAGATCCTTGACCGTTAGGAAAGAAATGAAAAGAAGTTATTAAAGAACAACGTGTGAACCTCGGCATCCGACCATGTGCATCGGGGTCTTCCCAGGACACAGGGTGAGAGAATTATTCCGTACATCTCTCCTATTCTTCTTACTTGATAAAAAGGCATTAGAATGACCACGGCCTTCCTCGTGGGATACTAAAATTTTCTACGGACTACTAGCAATCTATGCCGGCCTCTCATTCGAAACCGCTGGCTTGTTCCCCGGCTTTTAAGGTTCTGTGATGTCCTAGCCCGGAGGCCTGCGACCGGATCCCTGAGCCGCCAGTTGAAATCAAGCCCACCATTGGGCATTGGGCCATTGGCAGCCTGCGAGCCTGGAGATCTCCCAAAGTTGTCTTTTCGCCTTACATTTTTTCCGCGGCCAACGGTCGATCCCAGCTTTTAGGACTTGAATCCTTCGCACCAGCCCGACAGTGCGGCAATTCGATGCACTATTAGACTTCGAATTTAGCTGGTACACTAACTAATTTACAGTTCTGTCAGCGCCTTTTGCAACTAGGCTCCATATGCTAACCCCCGCTATGTATTCTCCTATGCTTAGAGAACGGTCTAGTTCTTCTGATTCCCGTCTATACAACTCTGAAAACGAACTAGCCAAACTCAAACAGGCGAACAACTCTTATGCTTCATGATCCCATGTGAACATCTCCGCCATCTCTACTATCGTCAATGTTCACGGCTCATAGCGGCCAACACTGGCTATTGCCAAGTGATCATACTTCTTGACATCGGAAGCGAGAACATCAACTATTCCGGTTTGTTATAATTCTCGCCGGAAACAAGAAAGTCATTTCCTGCCCAATTCTGCTTTGATGCCATGGGCCGGGCGTCTTCGTCGAAATGGATATGACTTTGACCATTGCTCTCAATGGTAAACGGACACACTTCGTTTGTTTTCGTCATTCGATACAATTTCGGTCCGACATTGTAGCGATCTATACTTCCAACGAGAATAAAGTTCCTCGGCTGACGATCGTGATAGCAGTCGGTAGTGTCTACTGAACAACAGTATTCAGTCGAATCCAATGCCATAATCGGGCAATTATATGGAAACGATCGCAATCTAACCGAATTCAGCGTATCATATTCCTACCCATTGTAGGGCTTCCACTCCTGCTCGCACTTTCGGTCCCTTATTGGCAATCACATGATTTTACTGGATACAGAGTAGCATGTGGTTCTTGATCACAGCGAGGCATCTCGCCGGCTCTTGTTCCGTGGTGATCTTTTTTCAGCTCAGTTAGTAGCGGGGCCGCATATGTGATTGTAAATCCCCTGTCGGGTCCTTGATGGCCGAGCTGTCTCGCGCAAATCCTCGGGCCATTGACCGAAATAGGTGACTCCTAATTGCATGTTATAGTACCCGGACTTAAGCCTTGCGTTCTTTCCGTTGAGCTACTTCGGAGTACGCCAATAAACCCAGGGCAAATTCCGTGCACTCTTTAGGGATGATCTTCCTCCACCATGTCCTTGGCATGCTCCAGTCTAATCTCCTTTCTAGGCGACTTGATCTGACCCATGACAGTGGTTTGGGGGCTTTTACAGCGTTGTAGAAGATTCCATGCAGATAATGGGGATGGCTTTTGCCAGTATCCTGGTCAAAGGGCCCGACGGAGTGGTCGGGCTTACCCTATGAAATTTGAAAGATGCACTGGATCCTTTTGCAATGCAGTCGTGTATCGTCGTCAAAAAGTCCTGATTTGGTAAAACTGTGGCATGAACGCACGTCACTGAACATTGTCACTGAACCATGGGCCATCTTTTTCTTGGCTCGTTCAGATTTAGTTCGGAGTGCATTCTATACTCTGGACATTCAGCAAGACGCGCGGAAGACACCTGTACTCCATACAATGTACACAGTGATCACCACGAGGCACCGACCCTCTGGTGGCGGCAGGATCAGGAGGCGCAACCGATCCTCGAGGGGTCTCCACCACGCCGAAATGGAGCTGCCCCATACACTATGAATAAAATTCAAATCATCGCGACTATTGATCTCAGCTGAGGGTTAGCTGTGGAAGGCCGCAAATCCACACTCCCCATATTTTTGTTCTGTGAGGTTGAGCTCGCCCTCCACCTACTATCCACAACCATCAATGCAGATTAACATCAACCAGCACGCATAGCCCGGAGAAAGCACCCGATTCGGCATTAGGACCAAGTTTAATCAGAGTTCAAAGTCAAACAGTTCGTGCCCTCAAACGCGCTTCTAACGGGCGGCTTCCGATCCCAGGATCATGGATCCAACGGAAAGGGAAGTTCCCTACCGAGCTCAGGGTTCAGAGTTAGACTGTGGACGGGAAATAGATGTCCCAATGAACCCCCATGACTGGCTCGGAATGTGCCCTGGGTACCCTGCTGATAAAACCCATCCATGGTTCCCCAGGACCTGAACCACAGGATGCATCCCGCAAGGACGCAACCCTTTCGAACCATCACCAGAAGGGAAGGTCGGCACTTAATTTTTTCATCGGCACGACCCGGGTCTGGCAATTCGCGATGGTCCATGAGATTATGACACTTCGACCTCGTTTCTCTCGACTTCCTTCTACCTTCCCATTAGGGGAGAGGTTACATGGTTCTGCAAGTCGCAATTCCAGCAAAGCTCACGGAACTGTCATTGCACCAGTCATACCACACGGATACTGCCTCCGATGAAACTGATTGACTTTGCCCATCCGCCAAAACAATCTTAAAAAAAGAAAAAACCGAATACAACCCGCTTAAGGGCTCATCAAAAACTCCACTCCACCCTACAGTCTAGTGTCTACACAAACTCACCCACCCCGTGCATTTTTAACCAACACACCAAAACCCAGATCCCCTGGTTCCCCTGGCCACCACTCCGCAATCTCGAATCCGCTAGAGCCCAGAAAACGACAATCTCTTAACCCACTCAAGCAATCTTGGCCCCGTGCCGTGCGCGTGGTGTGTACCGCGTACGATGAACGATCCACGGAATTCCCCCTTCCCAGTCCCAAGGAGACGGGACCTTATACCCGCCCGATTCAACCAGTGGGGCCTGGTCGCCTGGCTCTCCTGGTATACCTCTTAGTGCTACAGACTCCCATGCAACTACCTCCATTTTCCATTTGCACGGATAGCACTCCCAACGCAGGGCGCCTCAACCCGCATAGCGGCGTCCCACTGACTCGCAGACAACCCAAGAACATCCCAACAGCGCAGGCGATCGCAGAGATTTCATGCATTAGCGGCAGAGTCCATTAGGAGATCATTTGAGGTCGTGGTCGCTGGAGACTGAGAGTGACTATTGTTTCCGGTGATTTGCACTTCCCGTGTCCTGAATCTTGAGTTTTCACAGTTCAACTTCCACTTCTTCGCCCCTTTCCCCCATTCTTTTGATCTTCTCCTAGTTTTTCTTAGCGGGATAAAGCGTTGACTCTTGACCCCGTGAGGATCTGACGTGCTAGGCTTGATTTAGGAGTTATTTAGTATACTTCCTTACTACTACGCCTAGTACCTACTAGCTAACTAGCTAACTCTCAGTTCGAGAACAGAGTTCTCCGTAGGGAGGTGACTGGTAGAGTGGGGCTCTCACCGGGGAGAAGAAGTTCATCATGCGATGAAAATGGTCTGTTCGTTTGATTTCCAGGGGTAAAGTTAGTCGGTGGTCATTGCTCTCGAGTTTAGATCGGAGACGATATATAGGTTGCTCGCTGCCGGGGGGTGGGGCTGGGTCTAGAAGCTACGGATTGGAAATATGGCCCTCGTAGTAAGTTAGTTATGGCTATCATTATTATCTGGGATTAGGAGCCGGCAGGTAGCCACAGCTTCTATTGCCGAAGGGAGATTTTGGAACTGCTACTTGTAACAGGATACGTAGTTATGTCTCTCTCGGTGAGCAATAGCCTGTCTGTCTTGGTTACTTACCTGTCCTACACTCTCTTTCGTCCTTGTAAAATCTACTGGATCATTGAGACATTTATCTCGACCAAGACCGTTCACCAACTAGGTACAACACTACAAAGCACAAGTACACAAGAAAACCATCCAATAAACAAGAAATCAAATAGGTATGTGGCATTACGTCAATCCAGTCGAGATAAGATCAACCTGCCTCCATGTACAGAAAGCAACATGCATACATAAATAGGAAGATACATACAAAACCAAATCGAGTTTTTGCATTCTGAAGAAGAAAGCAAAAAGGAAACGGGTGGGCTGGAAAAGGGGAGAGGAGGAAGAAAAAGAAAAAAGAGGGAAGGAAGCCTCATGGATATGCGTTTCATTTCGTTTCATGCCATTGCGTTCGTAGTTTATATCGCTCATCATCAAAAGGGTCATTAACTGGAACAATGTAGATAGAGTAAAAGGAAAGAAAGATAGGGGGGGGAATGGAAAAGGAGATCAGAAACTTGCGGAAAATTGCCTATCGAGTCCTCCTGTGCCATGGCAAATGAACAATTTGAAAAAAGGATGAAAAAAACAATCGGAATAAAAGATGGTAAGAGACGCATGTGGGTTGATATCAGGGTTTGATTTGTTTTATCGGAGTTGAGAAGTCATCATAGAAATCAGCCTAATCTTCAGATGAAGCGAGCGCGCATATTCTCGCCAATGAGATGTTTTTGGCTCTTTTGTTGTTCTTGTTTTTGTTTTTCTGAATCTTGGAGGTCATCTCCGTTCGTCCTCAGGTTCTTCGTCATTTTTACCTCCGGCGAGAACCACGATCTCGTCGACTATCGTGCAGTTCCTCGTCGTCCTCATCCTCCTCTTCGACTGGAGCAGGAGTCCGTCGCTCGGTTCGTCGCTTCGGCCGACGCCGGCGGTTCGAGCTGATATTACTGGCTGAATCATCAGGCGCCAGGGATCGGTCGTCGTCCAGGAAATCATCATCACCGCTTTCCCATCCATTGCCCAGAGCCGAAGATGGCGTTCCCATGCGGGCTTCGACTAATGAGCCGCGTCGGTTCTGGTTCGCAACGGACAGGCCGGCTCCGCGTTCCCGGAGACCTCGACGGACCACCTCTGCCTTGCAGTGCAGTGCTTCAAAGGCGTCTTCGAGCGCTTCCATTCCGAGGTAGATATCCCGTTCGATTTCGGCCAACGCTGCAATCTCCATCTCTTCGTCCAGTGCGATGGGTCCACCAAAAGCGGCAGGCGAGTTACGGCCATAGGGCTGACTGGCCGGCCGGAGGCTGCCATCCATGACACTAGGTGTTGGGCCTCGAGAAATTCCACCTGTGGTGAAAGGAGTGTTGGACCGACTCGTACTGTTCCAGCGAGAGGGAGTCCCGTTTTGCGCGGCAAACAAAGCGTCTTCCGCGCCACTCCGTAGGAAACCATCAAAACGACCCGAAATCAAGATGTCCCACTCATCGTCACTGATGCCTGCAAGCGTCGCCAACACATGATGCATTTCCGGGTTGTTCAGCATATAGATCGCCGTTTCAGGGTCGCGAGGAAGCGACGGCAGTCGATACAGTCGTTGGATAGCTAGTGACGATGACCGGAGTGCAGGAGGGCGTGGACGGGATTGGCCCTCGGGTTGAGGAGTGGGCGAGGTCGAACTGATTCCCAGTAATGCACAGAAAAGCGCGCGGTCTTCGGATCCAATGTGTGTCAACATGGCAAAGGTGAGAGTCTCGTCGTCGACCTCCTCGGGAGCACTTGTGCCCTGTCCGTCTTGTTCGTTCAGCCATTTATCCACCGCAGTCTTCGTCTTGCGGGACTGTCGCATGTAGTGGTCACGATACTCTTCAGGCACATCAATATCCATCTTCTGCATGGGAATATGCTCATCGCCAGACAACTCTGCATTACCGGCCGGCGCTGATAGCGCGAAAGGTGGCCAGCCAGGTAATTCTCGGCGACCGGAAACAAGCTCGAGAACTTCGCCCCAACTCACTCCAGGCTGGCGCTCCTCCAGATCCTCATGGTCACACATCAAGCAGTGGCATGACTCGGATGAAATATCGCGAGCAAAGACGGCCTCTAACCGGTCCAATAGACGACGCGCCACGGACCGATATCCCGAAGCAACGGCGAGCGAGCCATTTTTCATCATGACCTTGTGGTAGTCCTCAAGCAGTCGGTTGAAGGGGTCAAAAATCTTCATTGCTGCAGCCTGGGGTTGGAACGGCTGCTGAGGAGACCCTTCCGGGTGGTCGGCCCCTAGTAGCAACGCCTTGGGCACCCGGTGGTCCAAACCACCGTTCTGGAGCAGATAATCCACCCGAGGGATCGTGACCGGCACCTCTGGCGGGGGTGGGGGTGGGGGAGGCGCCCCAAAGGCCGAGTTAGCTGTAGGAGGTCGTCCATATTCAAATGCAGCGTCGGCAGGGGTTCGGCTGCTGCTCTGACGGTGAGACGCCGACGATCGAGTCTGTGTCCGAGACGGTGGCTTCTCGGGGCTCTTGGATTTCCGAGAGCTCGTTGACTTCCTATGCGCCGCAATGGTGGCATCGGAGCCATTCGCCGATTCTAAGCCAACATCACGCACCGTTGCTGGGGATCGTGTGGGAGAAAGTGTAGTACGACTGCTGGGCCGTTTAGGTGGTGTGACCTCCTCAACTATTTTCGATTTGGATGAGTTCCGGCTGGAGGTCCGGTAGAGCGTATCCTTGTCGTGACTCGAGCGCTTTGTCTCCGGACGCACGGTCTTATTTGACTTGGAACTCTCATCTTTCTTCGCGCGCAGGCTCGACGACGACTTCGTCGACTCGGCTCGAATCCGAATCTTGTTTTTCTCCTTGGGCTTTTCTCCGGATCCTTTTTCGTCTTTGTCGCCGACCGTACTGCCCTTGCGGGAGTGCTGGTCCAAACTCGTCAACGGCGGGCTTGGCGGGGCATGATGGTCGTCCGACCGATGATGACGGTCGCCATCCGCATTATCCTTGTTCTCCTCGGTCAAGTCGGTGGGGTCGGGGGTAGGGATGCCCGGGTTCGCAACTGCCTCCTTGCTGTGAGCCTTGGAGAAGGTCGGATACGGCAGGCTGGTCCTCGACTCGAGGAAGGAAGCCGTTTCGGGACGGCTGGCGCTATCGACACCCGGCATGGAGGACCGACGTTTCTTGCGGGAGCTGGGAACGGAGGTGGAAGGGGTCGAGGAGCGGGCCGTCGGGGCGTCAGGGTCGTGTTCCTTGGTTGAGAGGCGGCTGGACCGACCGTGGGACGGGCGTTGTTGACGGTGTTTGCTTTTGGAAGAAATAGACGAAGAAGATGGCTTTCTTTCGCGGTCCCTGTCGCGATCTCGGTCATTAGGTCTGACAGGTAAAAACATGACGTATGGAAAAGGTGGGCTTTGAATGGCGCGGACGATGGAAAGTCGGGAAGACGACAAAAGTCCTGTCGTCTCTTTTGTGAAGCCCCTTCTTTCCCTCGGTCCCCCCGTCGTTCGCAGTGTCCGGCTAGTTACCTCGTAAAAGAAAATAAAGTGAGAAGAACGAATAAACTTCAATTCAGTTCCAGAAGGAAAAGGCAGCAACGCCGACGCTTCGTAAAAAACAGAGCGGCAGAAATGAATCCTTCAAATGATCCGAGCCCCCGATCAAGTCAGTTGAGCAGTGATCAGTCGGTTGCCTTCTCGTCTGGCGCTTAGCGAGTGTCGAATACTGTCGCTCTCACTGGTCGAGAGTCGGACAAGGCGCTTGTGTCAATCCACCGAAAGTGCTGAACGACATGCGACATCCCGTCGCACGTAGGGAACACCAGAATGAAACAACCGAGATATTGATCGAGCGATTGTTTACCGGGAAGCAAGGAGTCAAATCACAGATCGAAACGTTCGCACGGGGAAGGCGGGATGATCGAGTGAGAGAGAGAGGGGGGGGAATAAAAAGTCAGGTACTGTGCATGAGAAAATCGATGGAAGGATGCTTAATCGAGGGGAGATTTTTGCGGTGAGGGACGAGAGAGGCTGAATCATTGGATTCCCCGCAGAAAAGGCCTAGCAGCAGCTGGTGTTAGTCTAGTGGCAGCAAAACCGAGTGACGTGGTGGTCGCTGCATGGAAGCCCGACGAAGAGGATGGGCTAGTGGAGAGCTCCTTTCCTCACTTACTTGAACATCCCGGTCATTATCAAGATCGAGATGTGGTCATGGAAAACAAGGAAGATGGATGATGATAGAACTCTGTTTCACCTCGTCGAGGCAAAAGAAAGTTGTGTTTCGGAGGAGCCGCGGGGGAGGTGTGACCTGGGTGCCTGAGGCAGCGCGGCCAGTGAGTCAGTCGGTGCCTGTCAGTGCCTGAGGCGAGCTACCACTCCGAGAGGTTATGGTCTATAGACTCCGAGAACAGAGAAGAAAGGAAGTTAGAGAAGTTCTCCCATGGAAAGACAATGCTTATGTTCCTCTATCTGTATGGTGTAACCTATGCGCAGAGGCATGATGTCAATTACCAGACTTCTGCCACCTGCGTCCAACAAAGTGTGTTATCCTACTGTCAGCCCGTTGGCAACTTTCTTAACTGGCGAGGTCTCGAGAATCCAGTTCCCATTTTCTTCATGAGCCACGCCGCCCCGACGTGCTGCTCGCATCAGCTTCTCGCTCCCTCGCGTCCGTTTGCCCGTTTCCCGGTCCCATACCCAGCCCTCTTTGAGCCACATCCATGTCAAATAAGCCCTCAATTCCTTGTCCTGCGGAAGGACTGATTTCCACTCCGGAACGAATCCTGGTTCCATGGCGTCACTGCCTTTCCAATCTTTGGCCACCCCTCGCAGCTCGTCACGACAAAAGATGCGCCAACTATCAAGGGAGTACGCGCCCACTCCAGGTAGATGTGCAATTTCCCAAGCCACGCGCGGATCGTCATCTCCAATGCATTCGTTTTCAGCAATGTCTCGGCCGTCCATTCTGCAGGGATAGTGAAGCTTGCGGTACCGCTTGTCCCTTGTAGGCGGCCATGCAAGCCATGTCTGGGCGAGTCCGATACATTTTTTGGCCCGCTGGTTTTGGAAGCCAAGACAGCGGATCATAGATACCAGGTCCGACAAGTCGGCCGCAGCCATAGCTTCAACAGTGGGGTAATAGTCAAATACTCTAAAGAGAACCGGAAGGGCGACGCCACCTCTAGTTCGATTGAGAAAAATTGTCGCGATAAGCAGTTTGAACGGATCATGTGCAAGCTGCTCTTGGACCAGTCCAAATGCGGGGAATTCGGTTGGTGGGAACGGGAGGCATGACTCTGGTTGTAAAAGAGGACTGAAGAAATAAGGTGATGCTTTGGGGGGTTTAAGACGAGGCGGTTTGACAATCGCAGCATTGGTTCTCTCAGAGCATATGCTTTTGGTCGGCGTAGCAAGTGCCTCAGTAACACAGTGCGCACGCAGTTCCATCGGTGACAGGCGCGTAGCTTGCGAAAAGCTGTTGCTATCGCCAGTCGAGTCATCACTGCTAGGCACATCGCTCAATGTCGAGTCAGATGAGAGAAAGTCAGGCGGTAACTGTAGCTCTTGTAGAATCTGCCGGGTGGCTTCGGGGAGTGCTTGTTCGGGGTTATCGGGAATTCCATCTTTCGTAATAATGTCCACGGGTTTTTGTTTTTTGCTTTCCTTCGGCAGGCACTTGAAATATTTTGACTCTACCTCATCGTGGGTAGTCAAGTCACACGAATCATTGGTATCTAAAAATCCAAGTCATAGTAATCAAAATCATCGATATTGGGTTGCGGCGCAGCAACAGGCTTGGATTGTTGGGGCGCCACTGTGCTGGTGTATTGACTGGTCTTCTGAGCTTCCGTTCGCGGCTCTTGCAGCTTAACGGAGTTGGGAGCTTTGAGAGTCTTTTGTGACCTTCTCTTCCTCCGGCGCCTTGTCTTGGACGTCTTCGAAACAGCCGGGTCTAGACGAGATGAATCTAGACCTTGTTGAGGAAGCTCTTCATTCATAAGCCTTTGCGTGGCGCCCGCTTCTGATAACCGCGCATGCTTTTCGCTATCGGAGGGTATGATCGAGTTTCTCTGTTTTGTCGACAGGGGCCGGCGAGAGCGTTTGCTTTCATCCCTATTAACTGGGTTGTTGCGTCGGTTTGTAGGCGTGGATAATGCTGATTCGTCGGAGTCGCTTGAGTTCAGATGGATCATATCCCTGGCCGTCCTGGGGGGATCAGATGCAGTTTCAAAGAGCTGAGCTTTCGAAGAGGCCGGATCCAAAACAGGTTTTGCTGTTTTCTCGGAGTGGACTTCAACCTTCGTATATTTGGTTTTCACTCCCTGGCAGTCAGTTGCATTCGCAGAGTTCGTTGTCTTCTTTGAACGTCGATTTGTCGATTTGGCTGAGTCACTTCGCTTCCTTTTGCGGTCTTCCTTTCTTTGCCTTGCTGATTTCGTGGTCTGTGCTGGCTCATCATCGATTTCATCGCCATATTCTGAGCCACTCTCACATACATGACCGCATCCACTGGAAGTGAGATACAGCTTTTTGACATACGCGATGATGCTCTTGATAGTGCCTTCATCGATCCCGACATCCGTTGCAGCTTTGCGCATATGATTGACGAATTCGCGTCGCTCTGAACGTTTCACGGGATACGCATCATCTCTGAAGAAGGGGTGTCCGGAAATGGAATGAATCAGCCGTTCTTGAACCTCTTCATCGACCTGTGCAAAGGCATTTGCTTCCATTTCAGCCAAAACATGGTTGTTCTCCGACGCCTCGATCTCTTCCTCTTTGGAATTGGAGATGGCGCGCCTGCTCGGGGCAGAGTTCAGGGTATCCAAGACATTTGCTTCTCCTCCTTTATCTTCTTTTTCTTCTTCTTCTTCTTCCTCCTCCACAAATTCTTCATCGTCGCTCTCACTGTCAATCCTCATGATGTGTCTTATCGACACCGTGCGTTTCTTCGAAGGATTCAGCGGCGCAAAGTAAGGGGATCTCGCATGCTCCGAGTCGTTCCTGAGATGACTCCTATCAACAGTCCCATTGACTGGTCCGTAACTGCCACCCATCATTCTGTTCTCGGAGTAATCATCAAAGCTGCTACCAAAGCTAGCTTGGCGCGACAGAATGTCGTCACATGTACGCTCGAGGAAGTCGTAGGAATCCAGGTTGACTGTCGGAGGGGGGATCACAACGGAGACACTGGGTGAATGCATCTTGACGCCTTTCGTTCAAGAAATGTGCGGTTTAATCAAAAATGCTTTCCAAGATATGTTTTTAACCAAGCAGCGTATATCATCTTCCGGGCGATAATATCAACCGTCGGCGTGGGAGGTGCGGTCGCGCATAGTTAAGGGTTGGGACAGCGAGGAACGCAGGTTTGTCAGAGACCTAACGGTAGAAACGGTGTGAGTTGGCAAGGTTGTTGAGATGATGAAAATAATATTCACTCACGAGTGGCTGGAGATCAAGGCCATGATCCAAGACTTTGTGTTTCGCCATCAGCCGGTGACTAGAGCTCACCCATAATTCGACCTATCGAGTGAATTATGGTAATCCAACTATTGATCCCCCAATAAGGAATAGGAAAAAGTCCGTGCCAACCAAAAGAGCTGTCAAGTCAAGAACCTCACCCAGATGCAGTGAATAAAGTAGGAAAAAAGTGATTAATTTGTCTGATGCCAGTGAGTTGCGAAAGCAATCAGGGACGGAAACTCCAAAACGCGGAGAAGCTGCGGTCCGCGCACAGACCGCTTTGCCTCACATCAAAAAATGCTCGATCGGTCCACAATCCCATCGCAGCAAAGGCAACAGCGAATGAAATTTGTGTTGAAATTCAGCAAGACAGAACTTAAAAAGAACAGTAGTTCTAGCTACCTTTATGTTCAATATCTCTATGTAGTCTTAATCTTCTCTATATAAATTTCTATCGGCACTCAGTCTCAGCCAAAATATATCCACACCCCCTCTCATGCTCAATCTCTAGATCATATACGAAACGTCGACGACGCCAACTATAGCGACAACCCTTAAACAGAGAAGCCCCCCGAGTTCAGTTGCCTTGGTTCCCCGGCCGCATCAAATGTTCCATTCGGCAATACTCGAATGGCCTGCGCAGTGCTGCCACCCGGTGCAGCCCAGGTCACGTTGTGGCCTCTGGCCTTCATGAAAGCAACAGTTGCATTGTCATAGGCATACTCGAAGCTGCTCTGGTTTGGAACGAGCTGGTCGTGCAGACGTGGTTTAGCCAAAGCCTCTGCGGCAGACAAACCCTCGTCCACAGCATGAATAATGTTTTGCACGGTCGCCGTGATGATTCGACTACCTCCCGCGGACCCAGCAATGAAGAATACTGTTCCATTTGGGCGGGTGACAATCGCCGGAGTAATGGATGATAGAGGGCGCTTTCCAGGTCGAATGTAGTTCGCTTCCGACGGAATGTAGCCGAAAGAATTGGATGAGCCAGGAACCGAGAAATCTGCGAGATGGACATTAGCTGATTTAGTCGCGAAACACGGGGATAGTGAATGGATATGTGCATACCGTCCATCTCATTGTTCATGATGACACCGGTTTCCGGTACCATGACTCTGCTACCAAAGAGCAGGTTGATGGTGGTGATCGTGGAAATCGCTAATCCAGAATGATCTGCTGTAGCAATGTGCGAAGTTCCCGGTCTAGGTTCGTGGTTAGCATAACATCAACCCACCTCGAAAGTAGAACATACGTTTCAAGGCTCTCATATCCCTGCGGGTCGTAGACCGACACATTCTGTGTGCGCAAATCGGATAACTTGTGGCGAATTTCATCAATCGTTGACTGTTTCAGCATATCTTTCTGGTATTCATCCAGGCCATCGAGGAAAAGAGGGTCGCCTAGATTCGTTCTCTAAAAAGGCGTTAGTAGCTAGAGGTTAAACCCAGCCCCCGAAAGCGAATCGACATACCAGGCCGTATCCAAAACGCATTGCCTCGTCCAAGCGATGGGTGCTCAAGTTCACATTATCTGAAGTGAAGAACTGGTCGTAAGTGCCCAGCACTTTCAATATATTCAAAGCGACGACGCCGCTGGACGGAGCGGTCGTGCTTGCAATCTTGTACCCTCGATAGTCAATGTGTGCCACATCTCGTAAAAGAACGGTGTAGTTGCGGAGGTCGTCCAGTGTCATTGTGCCATTTGTAGCTTGCACCGCCTTGATCATTTTCTCTGCGATTGGACCGGAATAGAAGGCATCTGGACCTTCATTGGCAATGGTTTCGAGTGTGTTTGCGTAGCGTTTACGTGTAATGATGTCACCAAGACCAAGCCTTGTCCCGTTAGGGGCAAAGTCAATGGCCCAGGTCGGATCCTTTGACAGGAAGTCTTCTCCATCGCCAACAGCTGAGTCCATGTAGTGAACCAGATCCTCAGTCACGGGAAATCCATTGCGGGCAATGTTTATAGCCGGACGCATAACGGTTGACCAGGGGAGAACGCCGTACTTGTTATGGAGATACTCCAGGCCTCGCAGTTCACCTGGCACGCCACTTGCATGTACATTAGCCCGACCTTCTCTTCACAGAAGGGACCGATAGTACAAACCTAGCTAGGCCACCTTTAGTTGAGGCGTCCGAAGTATTGTTGAACATGTCCTCAAAAGCGGCGGCTGGCGCTGTTTCGCGAAAGTCGACAAATTCGTATGTGCCATTTGGTGATTTCACCAACAGGAAACCACCTCCTGCAATCCCACTGTGATACATGCCTTGGTTGCTGTCAGTAACGCAATTTAATCTATTTCGTAACTCGAAAGACCTACCAATAACGCCAACACAAAAGACGGTCGCAACCATCTGTCCGACAATGATTAGTGCCACGTGGCAGTGGTAAAGAGAGTTAGAAAATGCTGGTGACTTACAGAATCGGCTGCGTTTCCACCCAATTCTAACATCTTTGTACCTTGGCGACTGCAAATGGCGCTCTCGCTGGCCACTGCACCGCGCTTGCCCTCCTCAATGTCGTGAAAGCCATGACCGGGCTGTCGATGCCGACGCGACGCAAGCTCAAGCGGAGAACCAAGAGCACTGGGTGAGTGTACTACTACCAGCAACACAAGTAGTAGAGCGGCGGCAACCGCATTTTTGAAGCCACGGAACCACATGTTGTGCTTGGGCGTCGTTGAAGACTGAGTTAACGATCCGACGGGACGATCGAGAAATAGCTAGGAGAAAATACGATCAGGCACCAGGCACTAGGGAAGAGCAATGCCGTCCCAAAATGGCGTGACAACACAAAATTGGTATGGAACGCTTATCATTGAGGTACCTCCTTCTCCACGTCTTGGCGAGCAATAGCCCGGGAACCTTGCATATGGGGTTCGGATTGGGCCGATGTCATGACGATGGGGCTCTTTGGACACGCAAGCTGATCAAGGCAAGACGGTCTCGAGGAGCCACATCACCGCTGCAAACACAGTGATTGAAGAAGAGCAGAATGATAAACGTAACAAGGAACGACCAGGTCAGCGCGAGGAGATAAGGGTCACATGGCCGTGATAAGCTCGGGGCGATCGGCAGGCCGGAGACGGCCAAGCCGGCGATTGGATGATGTCTCCGAGATGCCTCCGAGATGCCTCAGGTTGGACTTGCCGCTAATGAATCCTTCGTAAGGCCGCCATTGGCCTTGTCAGGTGTCAGGTAGACCAAGATCATGGATGGTTTTACTTCGTACCCCACGACCTTATTGATACACATATCTTGAATTACTGCGTGTCAAGGCCCACAGCCTGCCGGGACCATGAGAGAGTGTCGGTCCACTCGGCCGGAACTTCTTCCAGAGATTGTAGGATCGCAGCTACAAGGCGTCTCCCCCAGTCTCTGACAAACCACTTGTCTGAGATCAGGTGCATACTGACTCCGTGGTGTAGGAACAATATGCGAGCCATCCATTCTCCGTCTTTTAGCAATTCGATATATGGCTCACCGATATTGATTGGGAACGCCAGTATGCCCCCATTAGGGCCCCCGAAAGGCCACTGCTTGACTGCCGCCTGCAAAAAGTCCCAAGTATGCAGATACGCGGCCTTATGGGGCTCTTCTGTGCGGTCAATATTCCCTCGGAGCTTATCTAGAGATCCTAGAAGTTCGCTGCTATCATGTTAGTATTCTCTACTATCTCACGTATTGATAAGGGTCAAAGACGTACCCTCGCAGTTGCACGAGTTCCGAGTCCGGCTTCCTAGAAAACAACATTAATACCCTGGCTATGAGGGGAAGTTTGGAACACATTACGGTTCTTGTTCGTTGGCCGCCCCAGGCTTGTCGGGGTCGGTGTACTGTAACCATCCTTTCATCTCGCCCAGATTCTCCGCTTGACCAAGCTGCTGGAACAGGAAGGAGCAACCGGCAATCAACTGACGGGTTTCCAAGATATGAGCAAGGGGATCGATCGTATGGCTATCTTGAGAAATACAAGGATACGCCGTTGCGCATAGCATGATGAAGATGGAGCTGATGAAGGCCGGACCGCAACTCTCCAGCGAGAACCCCGCCAGAACCTGGCCCAAGGCCGAGCACGCCCTATTTTGGTACATGAGGGCCGTTTCTAACCATTGACGTTTCTCGTCTACCTCGAGCGAAGCCAGGTGCAGGGACGAGAACGCTAGTAAACTGTCCAAGAGGTACGGATGCGACATGGCCATGCGCGGAACGATGGATTGGAAATGATTAGCGTCCAGGTTCCCTTGACACATGGTGATATAAGACTCTGTCAGGTAGTGATGGAACAGTCGCATCTCAATCATTCGCATCGGCAATGGCAGTTCGTTGGCGTTTGACATGGTCTCCACCCCATCTTGTGGAGTAGATGGATATTGACCATCGGCATCAGCAGTTGGGGGTGGATATATGCATTCCAGCTTGCGCTTCCGGCACAGACTACATTTGGGAGTTCCCTCATCACACTGCACGGCGTCAGTAACACAACGAAAGAACCAAAGAATGCTGGGTCTACACGTGGTTATGCAGAAAAGCAGTATGTTCAACACCACACGTGGGATGTGGAGATTAACAGACCTTAACATGCCTTCGTTTACAATGAAGACAGCCCTTGCGGGACTTTGTATGACTGCGACGCGAAGGCATTTAGATATCAAATGCACCCGACGACAATATCAAAAGAATGACGTAGGGTGGAAGGTTGGATTGTAGTTGAGCAAGGGGAAAAGCTAGCTGGCTACAATGGGCGATTATGATTGGAAGGCGACACAAAGTAACCACAGAGGGACCGAAACAATAGCGGGTAGAAAAGTTAAAGTGGATAGGTGGTGGCAGTCCAGGACCGTACACCGTAGGACTAGGACAGCATAGAGTAGCAACGGGACGTAGCACGAGTGGGAAGGACAAACGGCGACACGTAGGCGGGCGCAAGTGGCCGTCCCGGGAGTAATTGCTGCCGAATCTCGGGGCCTCGGCCGGAAGGTTGAGCCGGTGCCTGCTGATTGGTTGATCCTCCTCGGGGGGCTTTCACCTACACAATGTAGACTGTAGATGAATGTAGTAGTACAGTGTCTTACTACATGTAGTTGGAACCTGGTTCTCCTTGCATACATGTGGTAGTATGAGGACTCTTCTCAAAAGTAACTGTTATATAAATCGACGACAGTGACCACGATGTTCTCCCGGTATCAATGCTAGTGGTATCCTGGACTACTACTTCTGAAGAACGATCCATTGACACCTAGCCATTCGTCTGTTGTACTGCAACGCAGCAGTACCACGTAATTAGATCCATTGCAGCAGAAAAAAAAAAAATGAACCTGTTGGTTCTCCTATCTGTTCAATTGAAAATGTGTTCTAGGCACAGCAGAGGCGGGTGATGGTTACATAGGAAGCTAGAGTCAGACCTTCAAGGTAGAGTTGAACTGCGGCATGCCCAGGTACCATAAGATTCCAAAATTAAACGAGGAGTAATCCCAAAATCCTTATTGGCTTAATAACCGTAGATCATCCTTTGACTATTGATTGCATTTGGCCTAGTCAAATGACCAATAAGGGGCAAGATAAGTTCCTTTCTCAACACGAAAGTCAAGTACTCCGTAAGCATGGAAGGCACGCGACTGCTTGCCCGAACGAGCGCCCTTTAGCCCCATCCTCTATGGAGAATCGTTGCTCTCGTGTGAAGTACGGAATGTTTGTACAGAGTACGGAGGAAGAAATACATTAATAGTTATCGAGAAGTGAATTGAAATTTGAGAACGCAAAGATCCAGTAGTAGTCCAGTAGTTGTCAGCGAGGCCAGCTCTCTAGGCAGAAATAAGCTTGTTCCACCCTAAGAGTATGCAACTATTTAAGAGCAGTAAAGAGCAGATAAGCGCCAAGGGAGATATAAATTGCATGGTGAGTCTTTTAGCACGCTAATGAGCCCGCGCTTGCCCTATTTCGAAGTGAGCTCCGTTCGTAGGACGGTAGGTGACTCTTTGGCCTCTTCCGTGGGCTCGTACATCGGCCGGAGAAGATCGGCGTGTAACTTAGACATGGGACTACGAGACCAGGAGATATTATAAACTGGTGCGCGATGCTCAGTATCACCTTCGGAATATACAAAAACTGAATTGGCTTCGCTCCTGTCAATTGTCAGGCTTCAGGTCTGTCTGATTTCAGATAGCGTCATAGCTGTAGCAGAAAATGCGCGAGCACTTTAAATAGCACTAGATTACCTTTGAGATCACGGAGTTCATAACTAAGAAGGGCTCCCCATAGACCAAAACAGTGGCCTCCGCTGCTCTTGAAACCTTAGAGCCCCGGCGTGCATACGATCTAATCTAAGCTCCCCCACTCATATGCCGCATGCACCAACTTCATTTACTTCAAGGCATAGATCAGCATGATTTCAAGCTTTTAGACGAGGTCTATTAATTATACTCCAGTTGATCGGCCTGGTTAGAGGGGATCGGCGGTTTATGTGGCCGGTTTCATCCACTGGCTATCAAACATGCCCCATGATGCAAGTGACAAATTGTATCTCAATTCACGACACCCAGGGCCAACACGGAGAGAAAAGGCAAAGGGGAAAAAAAAGGCCTGCCACAAAGTACTCCGTGCCAGCTTCTTTCTTTTACTTTATTTTTCTTTCCTCGACTTGCTTCGGGGAAATGAAAACCAATTAATTTTAGGTAATTGATACAACCAATCCCTGCCCTCATATTGACTTGAAGCCGTGGAAATACCGTCTAGGACCATTTCCTATAAGAGAAATCCAGAACAAGCAAAGCATTCCGCTAGGAGCGTCAGGTGGTTCCACGACTCAGATTTAATGTGGCCACGAAAAGGCTGCTCTTTTATGGCGATGTGCTTCTTTTCTGGCTCCCTCGATAGTCCCCAATAGTCCACAATAGTCCACAAAAAAATTCACCTCTAGTCTCATGCCATATGGCCACCACCCACCTGGGTCGGGTCAGGATTTCTTGGTATTGTGCGGAACCGGAGTCGGTTTTCAAGGACAGGCGATGTCTGCCTACGCCATACTTATCATTCTATGCATCTCCATTCACATCGCACTTAGTGGAATGATCACTGTGTCATCATTTAAAAAGAGTCAAGCAATGTTTGCACAGGGCTAGAAATCTGTACCGCCGCCAAAGCCTTACGACGGCAGCCACCGGTGTCTTGGCAAGGAGACGAGGCCGAGCAACTGAACAAGGATGCTCGAGATCAAAGTACCCCTTGTGAGTCCGGTGGTGGTGGCGCTAATAACCAAGGAAAAACTCTAACCACCCATTTCAGCCCCGGTAGACAAAGGAAAATCTGCTTGTTTCGAGTCAGGGACAGGATCCTGGAAACGGAAACTCCGATGATCGGTCGAAACAAAGAGTAGTCATCAGATTAGATTAGATTGATTTGATGGAGCTGATCAGGCTTGGATCTTATCAACCCTTGGAACGAGCTGTTGGAAGGAATCACGTCTTTCAAACTCACACGTCAGAGAATGGGAAGAGATTTTCTTGTTGCCTCAACGGTGCAGCCGATGGTGGGACGGCCGCGGTTTGGGGTGGAGATGGGTACGGACTACGGAGTGGAAAAGGAAGTGGACGGAGTAATCCAATTTCGGTGGCATGACAGACGCACGTCGACGATTGTCGGTTAGAGGTAAAGCGTTAGTGCTTCGAAAGTACCAGCTTGGCACAGGAAGACAAGCAAAAGGAAGCGATGCAGAGAACGACTACGGTGTAAAGAGAAGGGGGGGGATGGAAGAAGGGCGAGACAAGGGCAATGACCACTGACTAGTGAGTAAAAAGAAAAGGAAAACGCCACTCAACGAAAGCTGTCCCGCTGTCCGATGCGTAAAACCATTCCATCCAATAGGTATCGTTTCCTCCTGATCGAATGAGATTCTCAATTCTCGAGAAATCCTGGGAAGAATACGAGAAAGGCAACAGTCAACAACGGTATTGATCGGGACAAGAAAACCTACGGAGTAGCTGCGGTGACATAATTGCATTATTCAGTGACCAGTCCGAGAGACAGCACAGTTGTCAATAACCGGGGCGTCGTCCGAGTATCGGCCCACAGTAGGCCAAGCTGACCTCGAGTGGTACCTGCCTGTCTCTTTGCTCGGGCCATCTCTTGTGTTGGATCTAAGTTCAAAATCTTTCTTAAACTCTGCCATACGGGTGATCTGACGGCATTTCATGTTCCTTCTCAGGATCAATCGCGTTGTTGATCCCGTCCTGAGCAGTAAGCGCACCTTGGCATCGTGTGGGATCTCACTGCATGGTGCGTAGAACATCAGACAAACCTCTCGTGGAGGGGGCTAAGGTGGTGTGGGTGGGTATTATATCCACCGGAAATTTTCGTGTGACAACAGGCCTATCAATCTAGCCGACATCATTCCAAGACAAAAGAGTTTTTTTTTTTTTAACTCCGTAGCCCGATCATGTTAGTTTGCCTTTAGAGAGGGGCGGAAAAAAGTTGTTTTTTTTTTTCCCTCAAGAGAAACATAATTTCCTTCCCATTCCCTGGTATTGAAAACGTTAAAAAATCAGAACAAGTGTATGATCCTAGATTCTCGTCACCACTCGAAGCATTCACCGCAGGGCCATCAACACGCACCTTGGGAACCGTGGATGATGGAGCGGACATGACCGCAAAATCACTCATGGAGCGAAACAGGACCGGAAATGAAAGATGGTGCCAGGCCTCGGATTGGCGACGCAGGCCTGGCTGACTTCGACGGAAAGGCACTTGCAGATGGCGCGGTGGGTTCCTGCCAGGGTCTGCCACCAATGATTTGGCCTCGTTTGTGGCTCGGCCATTCCGCTGCGAGTGTTGGGGGGGCCGTGATTGGCCCAGAATGGAAGTTATCTGATCCGTTGCCCCAAAGTGTTATCTGATCCGACCACCAAACCAAAAACGGATCCACCCGCGAAGGAGCGCGTCCTGCGGCAGGGAAAATGGGCGAATTTTTATTTTATTACATTTTCTTTTCTGTTTTCACTTTTTTTTCTGCCAGGACTGCAGTCCACTTTGCTC
The DNA here is from genome assembly GCA_025592935.1 of Aspergillus ostianus. NCBI lineage: Eukaryota > Fungi > Ascomycota > Eurotiomycetes > Eurotiales > Aspergillaceae > Aspergillus > Aspergillus ostianus. The sequence continues at coordinate 13,228 of JANFQY010000025.1, read as the reverse complement.
TAGCGGCAAGCGGCACCGTTCGGCCGGGTTGTGAAGCAGCATACTTATATAGTAATTTAACCCTCCCGAGCCTCCGTCCCTTGCTCCCCTCCTTTCTCTGTTCATCAAGACAAATTCAACCTAACCCTTTCCCGTCGTGTTGGGTAGTTTCACCCCCCCGTCTCCTTGAGTAGGAAAGAGAGGCCTCGAAAACATCACCATGGGTGTCCTCGAATTGGTTCGAGGTCGTGACAACACCGCGATGGTGTCCGACCTCGCTGGCGCCGAGGATCACAGACCTAAGAACAGCTCGCCTGAGAACCCGGAAACCTCGGGTAGCGAGTCCGACCGGAAGAGTCTCGAGGCACGGAATGAGAAGGAAATCGAGTTGCACCCGGGCGAGGTCACTGAGGGTGCTCAGCTGGGTATTCAAAGGGCTGAAGCCGCTGCCTTGGTGTGGTCGAAGAAAGCGCTCGTCGCCACTTACGCCTGGTAAGCCTTTCCAGCCTCTGCTTTCTCGTCTATTTATCCATCCAAAGAGAGACGAATACTGATCTTAGACCAATCAAAATATAGGATTTGGGTTTCTTTCTTCTTGCTGGCCTTGCAATCATCGATCAGCAGCATTGCCCAGCAAACCGCCTATGCTAAGTTTCAAAGCGCGCCTGCCGTCAGTACGGCCAACATTCTGGCCAGCATTATCGGAGGTGTTCTCAAACTCCCCATCGCCAAAACTCTGAACCTGTGGGGTCGTGCCGAGGGCCTGTGCGCCTCCGTCGCAGTCTACATCCTCGGAATCATCATCCTAGCGGCGTGCGATGGCCCGTCTTCATACTCGGCAGGCTATGTCATCTACTGGGTCGGCTACGACGGTATCTACCTCATTCTGCAGGTCTTCATCGCCGATACTTCTGGCTTGCGAAACCGAGCCTTCGCCTTCGCCTTCGCCAGTACTCCTTTCATTTGCACCGCTTTCACCGGTTCGCTCGCGGGACAGAACTTTGTCGATAACACTGGCGGATGGCGGTGGGCCTATGGTGCTTTCACCATAATCATGCCTTTTGTCTTCCTGCCCCTCGCCGTTGTCTTCAAGTACTACGAGAAAAAGGCCGTGAACACTGGCGTGTTCAGCCCTCCCAAGAGTGGCCGAACTGTCACCCAGTCTATCGTGCACTATTCGCATCAATTTGACGGTGTGTTTTGAATCCATCTGCCTTGAAACGACACAAACTGATCTTCTTTTTTTTTCTCTAGTGGTCGGTGCTTTACTGTTGATGGCTGGTTGGATCCTTATCCTTTTGCCTTTCAGTTTGACAAGCTACGGAAGGGCGGAGTACAAGAGCGCCACCTTCATCTGCATGATCATCTTCGGAGTTGTTACTCTGCTGCTCTTTGCTGCCTGGGAGAAGTTCGTCGCCCGTGTGCATTTCATAAACTACGAATTGCTCAAGAAGCGCACCGTTTTGGGTGCTTGCACCAACTCCGCTCTCCTCTTCTTCAGCTTCTACTGCTGGGACCTGTATTTCCTGAGCTTCTGTATGGTTGTGTACGACCTGAACCAGGGCATGGCTGGTTACATGTTGCAGATTTACAACGTGGGCTCGTGCTTCTGGGGTGTTGTTGTCGGTATCTGGATGCGGTTCACCAAGGAATTCAAGTGGACCTCGCTGTGCTTCGGCCTTCCTCTGATGATTCTTGGTGCTGGTCTGATGATCAAGTTCCGTGGCGACGACGGAACGGACGATATCGGTTACCTTATCATGAGTCAAATCTTCATTGCTTTCGGCGGTGGTACTTTGGTCATTGGTAACGATATGGCTGTCATGGCGGCTGCTGACCGTGAGGGTGTGCCTATGATGCTGTCCGTCCTGGGACTCTTCAGTAGCTTGGGTGGTGCCATCGGCCAGGCTGTGCAGGCCGCCATCTACAACAACGTCTTCGTCAACGCGCTGGAGTCCGCCCTCCCTGAAAGCGAGAAGTCTCAGGCCATGCAAATCTCTGTGGATGGCTACTTGGTCCAGCAGACTTACCCTCTTGGCTCCGACAAGCGCAACGCCGTCAACTACGCCTGGGGCCACAGCCAGAAGTTCGGTTGCATTGCTGCCACCTGTATCCTGGTCCTTTCCATCCCTTGCATTGCTATCTGGAAGAATTACCGCCTCAACAAGAAACAGAACAAGGGTACTATGCTTTAAGAGCTTTTTTGGTTATGGAACACAACACACAGATACCAGGTTTTCACATCTGATAGAGTGGATGAACGTGAATCTTTAATTGTTGGTGACAAACAGGGCGGTTTATCTTTTCTTTTTGCGACGTATCCAAAAGAATATCTAATCTTAGTGTTTTTTTAATAGTTTCTCTCTATTCTTGTATTCTTTCCCCCATGTCTTTCTCAAATCTCCTTATATTCTGCGCAATGAACGCATCCGAAAACTCATGTTATAGTGAAGAATCACGAATCCGGCCTAGCCAGAGCTTCCAGCTTCTATGTCAAGATCTAATGCAAAAGAAATATCATGAAATTTGAACCAATAAGATCTTCTTGAAGCCTGAGTATTAAATGGTAATGACATGTTCTCTCAGGGCTGCCAACCATCACGGGGCTCCCGGCAAAAACACTCCCTCCCCGCACGGGCATTCCCCTTCTCTTTTCCCTTTGCTCTCCCTTGCATTCCAGGATTCAGTCCAATTTTGTGCCACTGTCGATCCCACCCTTTAACAAGCCATTATCATTGGTTATTTTATCCCCCCCCTGTCGTGTCCTGGTCGGCTCCGCAATGCTCCCCGCTCTCTCCATCCACCATGCTCTTTACAAACACAGATGCGGATCTTGTCCCAGTTGGCGCCTTGGTCACAAACTCACTCCGTTTGAATCTTGACACAGGTGATCTTCGAGATGCTGTCATTTACAAGGTGTCTATGCCTCCTTTCAATACAATGGGCGAGCTTGACGCTAGGAAATGTCCCCAACACCGTCGCAGCTGAAAGCTCCGACATCCTTCAATTAGTCGACCCACTGATCGGATCCAACAATGGAGGCAACGTCTTTTCCGGGGCCAGTCGCCCTTACGGCATGGCGAAGCCTGTGGCGGATGTGGATGGGCAAAATACCGGTGGCTTTTCGACGGATGGAAGCAAGGTGACCGGTTTCTCTACGCTTCATGACTCGGGAACAGGGGGCAACCCGTCCTTGGGCAACTTCCCTCTGTTTCCACAATACTGTCCAGAGGATGAGATCAACAACTGCAGGTTTTTGAAGACTGCGCGGGCGACCCACTATGCGAACGACTCGGTCGTCGCTCGACCGGGCTACTTCGGCCTATCCCTGGATTGCGGGATTCGGGCTAAAATGACATCTACGAAGCATGCAGCGCTCTACCGGTTTGAATTTCCCACTGCTACGACGGCAAATGAATCGCAGCCACATCCGTTGATACTGTTAGATTTGACGGATCTGTGGGACAGCCGACAAAATGCCTCGATTAGTGTAGATGTCGAGGAAGGCCAGATCAGAGCAAACGGCACTTTCTTGCCTAGCTTTGGTGCCGGGTCCTATGTGTCGTATTTCTGTGTAGATTTCGTGGGGGCTTCGGTCCTTGACGGTGGAATTTGGGTCAACAACAGAGCAGGAACTGAAAGAACAGAGTTGTATGTCACTCGAGGATTCAATAATTTCTACCTGCAAGCTGGCGGCTTTCTTCGATTCCAGAGACCCGAGAATGGCACCGTCAATGCACGAGTCGGGGTGAGCTTTATCAGCACAGAGAAAGCATGCAAAAATGCCCAGGCCGAGATTCCTCATCCGCTGGAAGACTTTGAAGGAGTCCGGCGCGATACAGAAGCTGCTTGGCGCAAGCAACTCAGTCCGATTTCCGTACAGTCCGGTGGCGCAGATGAAGACATACTCAGCAGTTTCTGGAGTGGTGTGTACCGAACAATGCTCGATCCTCAGGATCTGACAGGGGAAAACCCTCTCTGGGACAGTGATGAGCCTTATTTTGATTCCTTTTATTGGTTCGTTTCGTACCTCCTGTTTCTGGTTGACGCTGACTTTATCAAGTATCTGGGACTCTTTCCGAGCTCAACATCCATTCCTCACAATCATCGACCCTAATACGCAATCTAAGATGGTACGGAGCCTTCTCGATACATACAAGCATGAGAATTGGCTTCCAGATTGTCGCATGAGTCTCTGCAAAGGCTGGACCCAGGGTGGTTCGAATGCCGACGTCGTCCTAACAGACGCTTTTGTGAAAAACCTAACAGGGATCGATTGGGACCTCGCATATGAAGCTATGGTTAACGACGCTGAAAACGAGCCTCTAGAATGGTCCTATGAAGGCCGCGGAGGTCTACAGAGTTGGAAGCGTGTCAACTACATCCCGTATTTGGACTTTGACTACCTCGGTTTTGGCACCAATTCTCGCAGCATATCGCGGACGGTCGAGTACTCGTACAACGATTTCTGCCTGTCGACCGTGGGCAAGGATCTTCACAAGGACGAGTATAGAAAATACCTTGGCCGAGCTAGCAACTGGAAAAACATCTACAAGTCCGGCCAAACATCATTAATCAATGGCACCGATACGGGATTCGTCGGCTTCTTCCAGCCAAGGTACTTGAATGGAACCTGGGGATACCAGGATCCAATTGCCTGCAGCGCGCTTGCGTCGTGGTGCTCCCTTACAAGCAACCCCTCGGAGACATTCGAGTCGAGCGTATGGGAATATCAATTGTAAGTGATCTCTCCAGCAAATCCATCAATCCGCTTTCCAGACTTCGCTCTCCCGCCAGTACCTACCCTAACTCAACCATCCCATATCAGCTACGTCCCCCACGACATGGCCTCCTTAATCGACCTGCTCGGCGGCCCCGACACATTCGTCTCCCGCCTCGACTTCTTCCACACCCCCGGGCTAGCCGACATGGGCAACGAGCCCGTCTTCCTAACCGTCTACCAATACCACTACGCAGGGCGACCCGCGCTCTCAGCACGCCGCGCACACAGCTACATCCCCTCACGCTTCAACGCCACACACTCGGGTCTCCCAGGAAACGACGACTCCGGGGCCATGGGCGCTTTCGCCGTTTTCTCTATGCTCGGCCTCTTCCCGAACCCAGGCCAAAACGTGTACCTGATCATCGCGCCGTTCTTCGAGGCCGTGAGCATCACGCATCCGATCACGAACAAGACCGCTACTATTCGGAACGTGAATTTTGATCCGTCCTACCGTGCGATTTATATTCAGAGTGCCACGTTGAATGGGGCAAGGTACGAGAAGAACTGGATCGGTCATGAGTTTTTTACCGAGGGGATGACCCTGGAGTTGGTTCTCGGTGATAAGGAAAGTGATTGGGGGACGGGCGAGGATGATCTTCCTCCTAGTTTGAGCTCGAGCTCGAGGGCACAGGGGCAGGATATGCCAAGGTTTTGGGAGATCTGAGCTAGATATACGGGTGATTCAATGTCATTGACTGTAAAGGCAGGTCCGAGCTCTCCCGCACGAAGGGTGTTGCACTTGTTCACTTACTCGTGATAATATAAAAGCTCCAGTCGATGGAACATATGAAGATATAGAAAGAAAGAGAAGGAGACGGAGTTCTGTCCAGAAGGACGTGCTAGCTCGGCGCAAACTCATTTCTACCTTCAAACATTAAAACCAGAAAGAACATGATCGACGCATAACACTTTTATTCATCAAATTCCACCATGAAGACTACAACCCAATTTGGAAAAAAAGGCTCCTAACCTCTACTTTCCATCCCCGTAGAGGTTAGATAGAACCGAAAAGGAATCAAACTCCATATCTAAACCTGAAACTTTTTGTTGGCCATAAAATGCATACCTAAGCACAGACACAGACACAGACACAGACACAGACACAAGCACAAGCACAAGCGCGCCTGCTATGCAAATCATAAACACAACAAACAAACTTATGCTCGCTAAATTAGGTGGTACTCCTCAATCAATCAATCAATCATCAACCAACCAACCAACCCCCGTATGTAATGCGTATGCATGAAACTCAATGGTAATGATATCGTTGACGAAACAACAAAACTGGATAATAAATGCACTGGAAATGCTGACAACGCGCCCTCCCCTGTGAACCACGCGCTATCGTGATATCTCAAAACAACCCATTTGCTAAGATACGACTTTTGAGGAACCCTATGTCGAAGAAAAAGTGGCAATGGAAGTTTCATTGACCGCCTCAGGCTCGTGGGAGGGTTCTTGTGGACGTGCTTCAAGGACCTCTGGTTGTTTGTCTTCCACTCCCTGGGCGGGACCATTCTGTAAGTCAGGAATTTGGCTTTGCTCTTGCTCTGCAGTCTGTTCGTAGTCCTGTGCGGGCTCATGAACGGACTCGAGCTCTTGCTGATCATCCTTTTCCGCGACCTGTTCTGGATCCGGGACCTCGTCCGCCTCACGAGCACGTTCCTCCTGTTCTTCTTTCTCTTCTTCCTCCTCCCAACTGTCGGCGATCTCTGCGGGAGGAGCGGGTTGAGTCCGCAGCTGTTTTCCGGCGCCCACGCCCGACCGAAGGACAAGTTTTTCCTTCTTGGGAGCAGCAACCCCGGTTCTCCAGGAGCCACTGCCATCGTCACCAGCGAGAGCAGCGTACATCGTCAAGCCGGAACGACTAGAGCTTTGCGCCGCGGGTGCGATGCTCCTCGCACCGCTCATTCCATTATTGCTGCGCCGGGACGCAGCAACCTGGGCCCAGCCACCTTCGCCCGTCGCGCTCGCCTGCGCCTTGGCTGCTTCGCGCTGGGCTTTGGCCTCGGCTGCGACCTGGCGCTGCGCTTCACGCTCCTTGAGCCGCTGGCGTTCGCGTAGCTTGACGCATTCGCCGACGCTCATGCCGCCGATTCCGATCACTGTGTTTTGGCCCATGCCGAAAGGAGGAGGCGTCCAGGTAGTGGGTTTGAGAACGAACACGTGCCGATGAGGTTCGGGATCGAAGCTCTCGCTGGCAAAACCCCAGTCGGTGGCTAGGGAATGGATGAAGGCGCGAAGCGAGGACTTAGCGGGTTGGAAGCGGACAGACCGTTGCGTGGTTCCGATCGCGAGGGACTGAAGCGTCGCTTCGTAGGTCTGGAGCGTGGATAGAGGGGATGAGGATGAGAGCTGCAGGTACATATCAAGCGTTTCGGATGAATACGGAAGGTTCGTAGATGTCAAGTTCTGCGCTACGGTGGTCGTTTGGTTGATATCGACACCCAACGCCGATGCCAGAGATCGATTCCGCTCGAGTCGGGAGCATTCGTCATCACACGTCAATGGGGTCAATGCCGGCTGTCTCTGCTGTTGCTGCAGCTGTCCCTTCGAGGCCACTGCTTTCACTGCATTGCAGCGTCGCTCCTGTCGAAGGCGTCCACAGCCACATGTTACCGTGACCGTGGACGAACAAGGCGTCTTTTCGGGGCATGGGTATGGGGCGTGGCAAGGATCCTTGCATGGATGACCACACAATGCTTTCGTCTTCCCACAAGGCTGTTGGCAGGGCTTCAAAGAGTCCTCGCAGTCGCCTGGTCGATGACAGTTCTTTTTACACGAATGCGAGCCGCATTTGAGCGTTTCGTCGCAAATTCGGCCACATCGTGCGTCAGATAGCCAGCAGGGTTGATTCTTCAACACCTGCTTGCCACAAAGACACACCTTCTCCGTAAGAAAGGGGCACTTGGGACAGACATCGTCGTCCGTGTGGCAGTTGTGAGGTGTTTGGGGATGACCACAGGGCTTGGGGCGCTCACAGGGGGCCGAGCAGGGTGGTGGCTGCGTGCCGCAAGGCAGAGGCGGATGCAAGACAGATCGACCGCAGTTACACGAGATCTCCTCGAAAATCGCCTCCCTGCAAGTATTGCATGGCCCCTTATGGCAGATCTCAGGGCAATTGTGCCGTCCACATTTCAACAAACGCCCGCAAATCCGAGTGCAAATATGTTCGGCCTCCACATCCTCATCACTCGGACGGAGATGGGATTTGAGCTTCCGCCGCAGAGCTTGGCGCTCCACTGCCTTTTGCTCCCCAGGGCAGCATCTATCAGCACATGCATGACGTCCACAGTGCAGTCCGGCTTTGCAGGTTCGGAAACATTGCGGCGGCTCGATTGTGCCCTGGTGACAGACAGTCATAAACGAGTTACGTCCGCATCGACACTGTATAGGAACGCTGCGCATGCAGGATCCGCAGGGCCCTGTGTGACAGATCTTGTCGCAGCCATGTCCGCACGGGAGCATCTTACCACAAGCCTTTCGGCAATTGATGATAGGATCCTCGCAGGACGTCCGAGGCCGATATCCAGAGATTTCGGTTAGGGGCGTCTTTCCGCAGGGACAATGATGTACGACGTCGGGCGATCTCGGGCAGTGTGCCGGGTGCACGTCTTGAGGGTGGCAACCCTTCTGGCAGAAGTGAACACCACAGTCAAAGGGGCGATTGCACTGGTCGGGGCAGCTGAAACAACCGGTCCATTCCTCCACTTGACCATCAGTCGCGTCTTGTACCTTTTGGCTGTCCATTTCCTCGTCCCTGGAGCTGCACAGCATTTCTGTCTCGACCTTCCCACAGTAGCAACGAGCCTCGACTTTTACTTCACACGTGCCGCAAAGACCTTCGTGGCACGGACGAGAGCAGGTATGCTCTCCACAAGGTAGCAAGTCCCCGCAGACCTCACCGCAGCTCCATCCATTCTCGTAGTCGGTGTCCTGGCAACGCTTGGTAGACGAATTCCTGCCGCAGAAACAATCCTGAGTCGGACCCATGGCAGTACACGGGGCGCAAGGCCCAGCATGACACGTCGCATCGCACGGATGAGGGCAACCTTTGCGCGGCCGCGCACAGGTTTGTCCGCACGAATGTGGAGGGAGGCCAGGAAGTGGGCGCGGGTCGACATCTTTCTCACACCAGCAAGTATAGGTTGAGGGAAAGACTTCTTTCGCCAAGTTACACCCAGGACAGCGCCAGGCGCGCGGAGCACTAGACTCTCCGTCAGCCTGACGGCGGTTGTCCTGAGCCGCCGCTCCTTCATTCTTGGACCACTTTTTCACGCAACTCAAGTGGAAAACAGTCCAGCACAAGTCACACGACCAAATACGCGACCTCTTGCCCAACTCAGCCGTACAGATAGGACACTCGTAAAGATTGTGCGCAATATCCTCGTGAATCCGCGTGGCAATGTCCGGGGCGACTGACTTCGTAGTAACCTTCGGCGGTCGAGGTTGTTGCGGGGCCTTCGCCTTCGCTTTTCCCTTCCCTTTCCCAGCCGCGTTTGTAGAATTCGACTGCCCCCCTTCCACTGAATTTCCATTCGGTTGTCCCCCAGGCACGAAAACAGGCGCATCGGCCCTCAACTCGAGATCCTTCGGGTCCTCGCCACCGTCGGGCCCGTCATCCTCGGAAGTTCGTTCAGATTTCGTCAATCGTCCCTCGAATCGCCGGCCGGTGTTCGATACCATTTGATCGGCGCCCCTCCCTCGTCCCGCTCGTCGACTCGTCTCTTCCTGTGTGTTTCCACCTCGACCTCCTCGTCGCCCTCCGCGCGGACCTCTTCGCGAGCGAGATGCGTCTTGAGGTTGATTCGGCGTGAAATCGCCATTGGGTTGCGTTTGATGCGTTTGCTGAACTGGCTGAACTGGTTGAGCTGGCTGAGCTAAGGGTTGTGCGCCGTTCGTCGACTCAGCATTCTGCGTCGAGTTCTGTGCCTGAGCCTGGTTCTGCGGACGACGATGCGATCGGTTACCGCGTCCTCGACCTCCGCGCCGCGGGCCTCGTGAACGGGTTGTGTTTTCGGGGGCTGCGGTTGCCGGAGCGCCGGAGATGGTTTCGGTCATGCTCGAGGATTGAAGGAGGTTAGCGTTTGCCGTAGCTGCTGTCATGCACTGCGCTGGAGGGGATAAAATGATCGTTCAACCGCTAGCGTTATGGGTGTGGGGTTGGCTAGTCGGGAAAAGATAGTATTGAAGAAAAGAGGCGGAAAGAAAAGTAAAGCGAAAAGAAATGAACTATGGGTGGAGCTCGCTGGAACGAGAGTGAAACAAAGAATCCCCAGGTCAATCGGGGATTTGGAAGGAAATCCCGAATCAAATAGAGAGGGAGAAGAAGTGGCAAAGAGGGAAGGGAAGGGAAGGGAAGAAAGAGAGTGAAGAATCGAGTATGAAGGATGTTCCTGCAGTGGCGGAGGCTCCCGCAAGCGACGGGGCGTCACTGGGCCGTGAGTCATTCCGAGTCATTTCTTACTCCGGAGACTCTTACAGTCACAGTGGAGACTCTCGGTCGTATTCACTTCTTATTCTTATTCTAGATGGAAAGAGAGTAAGACAGACAAATATAATAATCGCAATTAGAAATCATTAAGAAAATTACTAACAAACTGTCCAATCAACAGACACGTCGCTATGCAAAGATCCACATCCCTTCATGCCCTTATCCACTGGCTAAACTAGCTAGAAGAAAAGCACCACCTCTCCGCGCTCATTCTGCTTTAGACGCAATGTCCGCCAGAGATCCTTTTCATCGTCCGTCCTCCGCTCCCGATCCGCGCGGCTCTGGCCTTGATGGCGGCCGCGATCCCCGTCAAATTCGTCCGTGAAGTCACGGTGGAACCGCTTCAGCACCTTGTTCACGGAGAACCCGCGTCCACTCTCGGGTCCCTTGGTCACCAGCGACAAGAAATGCCCGGCCATTTCGCGTTGTAGTTCGTTGGGAATATTCGGTTGCCCGTACATGACCACTTGGTCATCCTGGCCTCGAGGAGAGTGCGGGTGCGCTGGGTCGGGATATTCGATTTGTTTGAGACGTCGCGACGGCCGATCGCCCTCGGTCTGAGCGCTGCTCTTGCGCTTGCTCTTGCGAGGATCGGCCGAAACGACCTGACCCGTCGAGGGGTCGCGTATACGATGAGTCTTCTTGGAGTGGCGAACCTCCAGTTTCTCATTTCCGTCATCCGAGGAGCTTCGTCGCCGCGCCCGAACCAGGGCCTTTCCGGAGGGCTCGTGGCTAACCCCACTGCCTCCGGAGACGGAAGAGCCGCCAAACATGGAAGATACAAGACGCTCCGCGCGGTTCTTCATGGAGATGCCGAGACCGGCATCGCTCTTGTTCTCCTTCTCCTCCCGACGCGTGCGCTTGATCGGGGACGAAGGGTCCTGGTATCGTCGCTGAGGGTGATCCTCCTCCCCATCGAGGGATGGTGACCGCATCATCCGGTTGAGACCTCCGGTCAGTCCGGAATGGTTCAGCATGGGGGTACCTGGGTGGTTGACAACGCTCGATGGCGCATCTAACATCGGGGTATCGGCATCCTCTATATCATGGTCCTCGGTGCGACGTTTCCTCTTCTTGTCGCTGGTCGTGGCGCTCGCGTCTCCTGTGGCTCGCGACTTGCCCTTCTTCTTCTTGGGGGCCGGTGTCATGAATTCTACAGAAGCATTGTTAGGGGCGTTCTTGTTCGGGTAAGCGGACGGAGATATCGGTTCGGCGCCGTAAGAGAATCCGTTTTCCTCGTATGCCACGTCGTAAAACTTACTTTCATCCTCCGTATCGTTGTTGAAGTGTGCCAGAGCCTTGCTCGGCTCGAAGACCGAGGGCGCGTGGTCGACCATTTGCATCTGCTCCTTGGGCCCGCCAAGCGAGACCTTGGACGCATTGGGAGTTTTCTCGGCAACTAGGAAGTCGAACACATTCACTTGCTTGTCGTCTTTCTGCTCCGGTTTTTGCGTACGGTTAGAGGGAGGTGTAGGAGCGGGCGGAGGCGCCGCGCTGGTTTTAGGGTTGTCGACATCGGTAGCATCTTCAACGTAGGGCGCGCGGTGGCCATTACCGTTCGGCTTCTGGTTCTGTCTCTGGTTTTGGTTCTGATTCTGGTTTTGCTGAGCATTGTTCTTGCCGTTGCGTTGGTTTTTCTTCGGTTTCTCTTTATAGAGGGCACCCTCGTATTTCTGCGCCTCGGTCATACAGGACTAGACAGGCCACGTTAGTTAGCATCATTCTACCGAGGAACAAGGAAGAAGAACAAGCGTACCGTATGCGCTCTATACTGAGTGCCTTGGAAGTGCACCATGCAGTCAATGCAGGTGAAAGTTGCGCCGCGACATTGGTTGCGATGAGGGTCGAGCTTCTTTTTAGTGAGAATGTCACCACAGGCCTAGACAAAGAAAGTCAATCAGCGATTAGATTCGATTTCAAATAACGGTTCCCTCCGCGTTCAATCTTACTTACCTCGCACGAGAAAGACACCATCTTGGCCCCGCGATATATCCCACTTACAAACTTGCGCGACTATAGGTGGGGAACTGTCTTCCACGAAACAGAACAAAAACAAATAGAATAAGATCTAGCTCTCTCGAACTGACGAACAAAGTAAACACAGTCACGTAACTAGATCTGTTTGCAACAGATCACTAGGTCTGACGGGACAAGAGAATAAGACGAGCGGCAAACCCCTTCCTTGTCGCAAAACAGGAAGATAAACAAGTTGGGATAAACAACCGGAGATAATGGGATGGGAGAGGTGCAACCAGCAGCGCAACAGTCCAGGGACACGGCGCTAAGCGAGGAGATTCTCGTAAGTTTGCTCTTGGTGATATTCCGGCCCTCTCGGTCTCTGTTTCCCTTGCGAATTCTTCTCCGGCGCGTCCAGAGGAAGAAGAAGAGAAAAAAAAGAAAAAGAAAAAGCCGACGGACGACGCTATTCCTGTTTGGGACGAGATTGGATGGTCTGGTCTGCCTTACCGATCAGGCCCCCACTCCCCGCAATCCAACTCTTCATAGACGAAGGAAGTATGTACTATGAATTGAACTATGGAGAGATGGATAGATGGACAAATCCATTGATTCATACGGTCGCAGGAGTCGGAAAGAAAACAAAATGTCTCACAGGTTCCCCCTGGGAACCCACCACGTCCTGTTTATACTCCCACGATCATTTCTAGTGTCAACTTTGATTCTTGGGCTGACCTTCTCTCCCCTCCGAAGCGAAGATATGCGTTCAGAAAGGGCCGGGATGTCCATGCACCGGGGCACGATGATCGGTTGATCGTTTGGGCTCCAAGGGGGGCCGACGGCGCCTGTTCAGCTAAGCAAAATGGATTTCGCAATCAGCATGGACTCGTCAGGAGACTCACCGTCAGCCAAGAAGTCACCCATCCAACCAGGACGGTTGGTGTAGCGCCTGGGAAGGGGGCGAAGCGGTCCGATTCACATTATGCCTTTTTTTTTTTTTTTTTTTTTTTTTTTTT
>JANFQY010000259.1:0-46138 GCA_025592935.1 Aspergillus ostianus | reverse complement strand
CCCCCCCCCCCCCCCCCCCCCCCCCCCCCGCAGGTACATACCTCGGTAGACCAGTGATCTTTTCCTTGGGCCATCTTGGAGATGAGGGTCTTGGCGCGGGGAAGACGGGGTGGTTATACTATGACGCGAAGTAACAAAGGCAGTTTGAGGATGGAGATGCGTAATGCCTCGAGAAAACTTATATTTAAAGAGCTTCTGCAATTTTCTGAGCTGAGGAGATACATCGAGGGTGTCTACATGGGCATTTATGTATCCCAAGTCAAAGGCAGGTAGAGTTCCCAGTCCGATCCGATGTCGGAGGCTGGCCCGGAATGCAACTCAGTATCAAAGCGTATCGGGGTGCCAATGAGAGAGCTAGGGATGCGTTGGGTAGCATATAGGGGCTGCTATAGGACAAGGTGTGGGATGGAGTGGTATTCAAGTCTACTTAATAGGTAACAGAGACTCAAATACATGTTCTGGTGTGGACGTGTGGATGCTTGAGGTTCTGCCAAGCATTTCACGGTCTGCTTGATGTTTACATTGAACAGTCAGGAGGCCATTTGATTGAACATCATAATTCATTTTGCATAAACGATTTTCTCCACAAGATGGAGGGGCAGGCGACGTATAGGCCTTTTAATAGCTCGACCTCAACGAGGCGTACGATTTCTTGCAATGTTTCAGATGCCTGGCTGCCTAGTAAATGCCTCAGGCATCTACAAGTGCTTACATTATTGCCCTCAATTCTAAGATAGCAAAGCATCGGAGCGACTTTGGAAAAAAAAGAAGCAAAATATGAAGACATACCATATTTCCTGAGAGCGAACTATTACAGTAATTCCAGCATGGCCTGTTAGGTGCCGAAACGGAGGATAATAGAATTCTCTCTCTGTCTCTCTCACGCGCACGCACGCGCACACACACAAACTGCCCACTAAATTGAAACCACTCCCCATACCGTATATTGAACAGCCTACTTATGTACCCAATCCAGTCACTTTGGAATCATAGCATCGGAGACGTTGTAGACCTACAAAGTATAATTCCATGAAAAACGTCGAGTCGCCCATTGGTAGGTACGTCAACGCTTGCCTGATAATGGTTTAGTGCGTGTGACCCACAGTGCATTTAGCCAGTCAGCGATCCCGTCGTTGAGAGCCTTCAATAATATACTGTAAGGTAGTTCAAGCATTCCGGGTAGGTACACCTGAGTTCGTCCGAGGAATTATGCATTCGATTCTGTTACAGTCGACAGAGCTCATACCCCTACTGTCGCCAAAGCACTGGAATACTGCTTTCAGCGGAGTACAACCGGTGATTGATGATGAGAGTGAGGTTCTTGCAGCATCTCGCAAGTTACCTGAATTGGACAGCATCTACTCTACCCACAAGTTAGCAGTTTTTATTGACGGCCTGGACGGATTCGAGGGAGGGGTAAGCCGCACAATGCGGTTCCCTCTCTTCTTCGTTGCATTGTTCTTGCCATACGGTGGCGACCCACGGGTCTATTTTCAAGTAGCGCCTTACGGAAACGGTCCCAGCAAAGACCATATACATGGGATCTTTGCTGGCAAACACCAGGTTTTGGTCAGGACTTCAGTGCATCCCTCTCCCGTCAACCCTAAGGTGAAGCTAATTTTGTCACAGAGTGGGAACCAGATCTCGTTGCGGCGACTATTGGGGGTGTTTGCCCCCCCTAATTTCGTGACTGTTCTTTGGGAAATGATCGATTGCCATCTTGCTTGCGAAGAGGGACGGACGGCAGAGCAGCTGAACGAGATGAGGGAGCACTTCAGACCAAAGGTTCAGCTCTTGCTCACTCCGGAGAATATCGAGGAGCTGTATAAAGATAAGGTCTACTGTTGAGAACGAGGTTCAGCTCGGACATTGCTTGGAAGTCTGTCTCAGAGAATTGATAGAGCTGGGGATGTACTTTCTTTTCTCTTTCCTTTGTCTCCTTTACAGCGGCAGTGTGGCATTTATGCTTTCATGATTTTGATGTTAATGCGCGTAAATAAAATGTTAATCAACAGAAAATGCAAATCTTTAAATAAAATGCTCGGGAGTTGCAGTGCATGGCACCATTTACCATATCGACAAGAACAAGTTTCGATTAGTGCCAAAGGTATTTTCGGATCTATCTTCAATGTCCTACTGTATCTAGTTTGCCAATTTAGAAATTGGTCCGCTTCATGTTAACCTCTGTAAGTGCTCTGCAGGTGCCTGAGGCATCTCAGAGATAGCCTGGCATCTGAGACAGTGCAATGAGGCATACGCATTGTTGAGCTGTCAAAAGGCCTACCCCCTCGCCTGCCCCTCCACCTTCTGTAGAAGGTCCTTCACTCAAGATAGGTCGTTCAATCGAAGCCATTCAAGCTGTCAAATTTTTCAATTCGGCCCCTTATCATCATCCCGAGTTTCCTAATTCTACAGCCTCGGCACCGGAGCAACCACCAAAAGATCCGAAACTCCAAATATTCTCAAATCCCAACCCGCGAAATCGGAATCAACACACCAGAAACCCAACCCACTCTGTCCTCAGATCATGGAAACAGAACCGCGATGCCGCAGCAACTGGGCCGCGAAGTCGGCCGCCGACGTCACTCGCCCAGTCTTCAGTCGATCTTTCTGCTTTCTGCCAGTGTCTTCACCGTTGAAACTCCATTGCAAGTCCAGTACCCACTCTCCGCAGGCAAAACTCCACACTTTCGAAGCGCGGAATGGACACCGGAAAACCGTGGAAACGCCGGCATTGTGGCATTATTAATCGGGTACTCCACTGGCTCGTGCGCATGGGGGTGATCTGGGTCACCATTAAAGGGGAGGGTTATCTCTTCTACTGAGCTATACCGGTTACTAATTCGACGATTTTTGGACAACTGAGAAGCGACACCATGACGTACACCGGACATTGTAACTGCGAGAGTATTCGAATCACGCTGCCAAGTCAGCCTGAGAATTCGGTCATTTGTCATTGGTACGGAGAACTACGATGCTGATTCCTGCGAAGCGGATGGGATTTGATAATTGACAGTGCTGACGATATGGCCTGTTTAGTGCGAGCTGCAAGAGAGCTGGAGGTAGTGGTGAGTTAATCCATTGGGAGGTTAAGGGTACATGTTAACGAAAGAATAGTTTTCTCGACGAACTACCTGGTCAGCGAGGATGAACTTTTGCTGGAAGATGCGCAGGGGACATTGAGGATCTACGACGACACGAAGACGGCGTCGGGGAATGTTGCCAAGGTAGAATTTTGAAAGCAACTGGGTTTCGTTTGGAGATTTTTTTTTTTTTGGTCTAGTCGGAAAGAAGCTGACGAGGAGTAAATATTGACAGCGTCACTTTTGCTCGAACTGTGGCAGGTAAGGGAGGTGTTTGAGGTTGCGATAAAGAACCAGGCTGATATGCGCAGTCCGATCTACACCACCACTCCGAGTGCACCGGGGAAAATGTATCTGAAGGCGGCGCTATTCGATACGATCTCCTCGCCGAAGCTGGCGGTGTTCAAGGAGCAACAGCCGCAGTGGGCGAGATTGACGGGCGCAGAGGGAGAGATATGAACTTGCTCAAGGGAGTCGATGGACAGAAGAGAAGTAGAAAAGGAGAAAAGAAGCGAAAGTGGCACCGGCAGCGATTGCGCCATCGCGTTGGCGCCGCGGCGGGTCCCTGATTGGGCGTGGGGGGCGTTTAAGCAAGGGATTGGCAGCCCTAACGGTTTGAAGTTGATCTGTGTGATGTATTTACTCATGTTGATATGTACATACATACTAGAGGGGTCATTCTATACTTCTGTAGAAACGCGAATGGGTCGCGGGGACCCCAACAAAGGAACAGTCGGCGATCGACGGAGCCAAGGCAATGAATGACACATCCATTGCCGGCGGGATTCGCCGACCAGTCACCGCATCCTGTTTCCTGTTTTCCTCCCTCCCCTCCTCCTTCTTGTCACTCTCGTCTCTCTCTCTCTCTCTGTCGCGACACGTAGCACGCGACACCTCGATGCCTTTCCCTCGAGACAATGACCGACCGGTCTGACGCTGAACACCCCGCCAACGGTCCTGCCACTGTCGCCGACCACAATCGGCCCTCTGAACCTGATCGCCGACCTTCCCCAGACTCCGATCGACGGGACTCGGACGAGCGAGACCGAGATGCTCTGGAACTGCACGAAATCGAAACCCAAGACGACGCCGCCACCTCGACGGCGTCCATCTCGTCGGGCGAGTATCGCATCACGACGCACCGTACCGGATCGCGAACCAGTCAGCGGACGGTGCAGAGTCGCGCGCCACGCAAGGGGTTCGCGGGCTATGTGCAGCGGTTCTGGACGCGCAACGTCGTGTTGACGGTGCCGCAGAAGAGTAATCGGGATCATTTCGGTATGTAGAACTTGGTCAAATCTCTCGCATGGAATTGGATCGTCAGAGCGGTGTTTGAAAATTGACGGCATCATGTCTTCTTTTTTCCGTCTTGTCTTCCGTCCCAACCGATTCAAGCCACAAGCTAAGTTTCATAGCCCTCGAACGGACATTCCTGGCATACATCCGTACGTCCGTCATCCTGGCCATGCAGGGTGTCCTGGTTGCACAGCTGTTTCGTCTGCAGCATTCGACTTCCTCCAATTCGCGCCTCGGATATTATGAAGTAGGCATTCCCCTGTCGGTCGCGTGCCACGCAGTCGCAATCCTGGTGGCTCTGATGGGGGCGCATCGCTTTTTCAAGCAACAGAATGCTGTGGCGCTGGGGACCGTGTATGCGGGAGGATGGGAGTTGAATTGTATTGGGGTGTTGATTGGATTGGTGAGTTCTATTCATTGCATCTCTGGTTGATTGCTGCCCTTGTTTGGCTATCTCAGGGAACCGAATGTCAGGGCACTGACTATATCCAGGTAATCCTGACAACGTTTATCCTCTCCGTCATTATAACCGTGGAGATTGAGACTCACGGGTCATAATACTTAATCTACCGCCATCTAGTCCTATTTCTTGAAAAGCTCTCATGTACATAATGATAATCTATCCCCTACGACTCCGCTATAATACATGCTCGTCTTGCTCTGAACATGGAGGTGAATCAGATATCCTTCTGACGTACGATCACTAAACATCCAAGGAAAATAGAGTTATCAAGCTCGGCACCCATGATCACAGAGTGCAAGGCGCCGAGCCTCCACCTCGTATTCGTCGGGAGGTAGATGACCTCGTGGCTTGACTCCGCCGCCTTTTTTACGGATGTTGGTATATAAGAGGGATATATCCTTGATGGTATTATTTTATATCTTCTATGATTAAAGGATGTTAGATAGCTAATCAGTAACCATGGATCTCAACCCGAACCCGAACCCGGCATTCAAAGACCTCACGATAACTACAACTCCATCGTCAGTTCCAAACCCAGACTCAAAACCAAGCTTCAACATCAATCTTTCCTTCCAGACCACCCTCGTTCCCTCCCCTCCCAAGACGAACCCCCCACCAACAACAGAAGAAACAACAGAAGCATCGAAAACAACATACCACATCTACCCAACACCCCAAAACCCCTGTCATGCGCTCATCACTCAACACCTCCTCCCCAAATCGTCATCTGCGCGCCGCAAACTTCTCAAACATAACCCAGACCTCCTCACCTCTGACTCTTCGTCCCCATCACGACCAGAATCCTACTTCCTCCACCTCCCAACCCTAACCTTCCACTCCCCACCCCGAACCCTCCGCCGCGGCGCCACAAAAGCCTCCCCTCCCATCTGCATAATCCACAACTCCCCCTTCTGGAAACGATGGCGCATCCTCACAGGCACGGCGCTCCTGGGCGCAATCGACCCGCGCGGCCTCCTCCAATATGAGCGGAGAAGTACGACGAACAATCGTCCTCGCGCAGAAGATGAGGTGAAGGGGTATCGCGTACGGTCGTGGAGGGCGTGCGGGGAGAGTGGAAAGGGGTATTTTAGGAAGGTTAATGATGAGAGGAAGAAGTGGAAGATAGTTGGTAGTGGTGATGGTAATTATGATCGGGAGAGGAGGGTTTGGAGTCCTGTTAGGGCTGATGAGGTGCTTCCTGTGACGTGGATGCATGCCACGCCGTTCTCGACCCGCGTGCGATGGTATAGTTTCGTATATGAGGGGGTGAAGGCGACGTGGAAGGGGAGTCATGATATTCCGGAGAGGAAGAAGTGGGCGAGACGTCTGATGCCGGTGCATCATTTGAAGTTGGTGGTTGAGGGTGGTGGTGGTTGTGGTGGTTCGTTAGGGAGGAAGGGTGCAGGTGAGAAGCATGACCACCACCAGGATATGGATGAGAACCGGGCCTATGGATTCGAGAGGAAAGAGGAAGGTGAAGGGAGTAAAGGAGAAGAAGAGATCGTCCTGGCTCGCTATTCGAGTAGTCTCTCGCGCGGAAAACACGGTACGTTGGTCATCTTTGACGACGAGGTGAGGAAGGTGTTTGGATCTCAAGATCTGGTTCGTTCGAGGCAGGATTTCGCCTGCAACCGAGAGAAAGAGGTTGGCGTGGCGGATGAATATGATGTGATTGTGGCGACGGCGATGTGCATGATCCTCGGAGAGTGGCAGAAACGAAAGACGGTGCTGGAGATACTGCTGGCGTTGGCTGGGGCTGGGGGGGAGGGGGGTTCTGCAATGGCTTGAGGGGTTGTCAGGTAGTTGGCAGTGGATTCTTCTTTGCGTTGTTGGAAGTTAAACTGATTTTTATCTATCATTTATCTTGGATGGGAGGTCTTGCCAAGCAATGCAATCTAAGAATATCTAGAATAACCGTCTATCTATACCCCCCAAACAATACAATCGAACTTGCCCAAAATCATCTATCAACACCTCAATACAATCTAAACAGCCCAACTCTTAAACATCAAGAACGGCGAGAAGACAGGCGTCCCATCCGCATAAACAGATCTCACCATCGGGATCATCCAAACAGGCGTAGTCCACAACAGAAAGACACAGACCCATACATAGCCAAGTCCACGACGAACGATCGGATTCAACCGGCCGACCCATCCCCTGCAGATATGCTGAAAGGCACTCTCGACGACAATGCCCGCTGCCTGCACCACAAAGTAACAGATGGCGCCACTCTCTTCCCATCTGATGCCGAATGCAACGTCCATTCCTGAGTGGAACAGACCAGACAGAGCGAAAGCAATGACGAGGCGCGGGTACATGACCCATGTAGAGGTGCGCGGGATGCGCAGGATGCTTGACGTGATCATATCAGCGTTCGAGTAAATGAGGGCGCGAAGTGACTGGTGCCACGAGATTCTGGATACAGGTTTAGCTAGAAAGGCTCTGAAAAAAAAAAAAAAAAAAAAAAAAAAAGGTAGCAGTGCAACATACCCCCATAACCGGCGCAACGACCAGCCGTCTAGCAACGATCCAGCAATAGGAGGCCATGCGCTGGGATGATGGATCCCCAATCCTACGGCGACGACAGCGGCAGAGTTATACACCGCCAGCGTGAACGCCCTGCAGCAGATAGCGAACGAGATGGTAAACGCAATCAGCAGAATCAATCTCCTCGTCGACGCAGCATACACCCAGGGCAACAAGACCGATTCATCGCGCGGCAAGGCATCAATCGCAGCCGGCAGATGCGGATCGCTTGTTTCGACCGTAAACAGCGCCAGAAGAACACCACCCCAAACAGCCTTGGCGACGCCAACGAGGACGAACCTCCCACGCGACGGAACATACGAGGGATCGGTCTCGTCGAACCGAGGCAGCTTATCGATCTGCCAGGGGGTGTTGATGCGCCGATAATTGAACGCCGCGCTGACGGACCAGAGAACGCGTTCTAGAATGCTTCCTGAGCGGGTGGTTTTCGCGTTCGTCTTTTTCTCCCATGTTACTTGGCCTTCGTATGAGACTCGGCTGAGCACGAGCAAGTCCATCGCGTTCATCACGTTCACCCAGCAGTTCGCCGTCATCGGGCCTCCGATTCTCATGTCCAGTGTGCTGTTGCTGATTTGGTATTGAAATGCACACGCCAGAGCGATGACCACGACTGCAGCGGCGGGCCTGAATGGCGATCGAGACGGAGTCAATCCCACGGTCATGGCAGTGATGAGCTGCATGCAGGCCCATTGCGCGACGGGGACGCGCCAAACGTCGAACGTGGTCATCGCGAGCGAGAATAGACAGAATTAAACGAAAGTGAAAAGAGAAAAGGTCAAGTCGACATAACTTAGTAAAGCTTTTTAGAAAAGTTTAATGGACGACCAGTTTGGCAGTCAGGACCGTATGAATAGTTGTAAACACCGACATCGTGGGAGTTGGTGTGTGTTTGTTGGGGTGCGCGTCGAAGGCGGTGATCTTCCCAACTAATATCCCCGTCGTCCGTCTGGGCGAGTTTATTTGGTTGGTTAGCTGGCTATTTATTTCGTGGGCTACCTAGTTACTTCTCATCTGCTGCGACTGCGAAATGAAAACCGGTGCAGGTGGAAAGAAATACTTCCGAAATTACGAGTCCCTCGCGATAACCACCAGACAAGGTATAAGATTCACAGTCCCAAGCACTTGCAATGGCCTTCTATCCAGAAGGCCTCCACCAGATCGTACGTTCTGGCCAAAAAATCACACTACTGCCGCAAACCATAATTCTTATCAGAAACTCAGGCAGCTGATTGATAGGACTCGAAGAGACGATTTTGAAGTATAGAAAACTTAACCGGCAAATGTTAAAGCACCGTAGAACTATGTACAAAGTTTGACACGTCCTCTAGATAACCGCGGTTCCGGAACGTCTATCTTGCCACGCATTAACCGTTTCCGTCCTCAAGAATATATGATCTCATGGTGACAGATCGATTCAACCTCGACGAAGCTAAACCAGCGAGTCATGGAATCATAGGAATCTCAACAAAGAGCTCCTCATGTATAAAAATATCCCCCTTGTCTCCGTTTGCTCAGCCAGATCACAGCAGTACTTTGAACCACTTCATATCAGCAAACCGCAATTACGACATCGACCATGACGAAAAGTCTTGTATGTTCAGTTGACTTTGCTCAAATCTCTACTAATGTTGCCCCTACTGCTAGACTTTTGACGTCCGCTACGACAACGAACTCGCCCACCAGTACTACGGCGACGGAGAGAAACTTACCAAACGGTATGTAGCTTTTTTATATCATTATCTGTGATCACACATACGAACCTCTCCACTGCTTATAGGATGCAGGATATCTACAGCGGCAAGAATCTCACCTTTCCCAAAGAATACGATACAACCTCCACTTATCCGCCGATCAGTTTCATGAAGTATGTTATCCTTGTGGTACGGTTGCGTTCAACAAGGATGTAGATCTGACAAGAACAGTGTGACGGCAGAGGATGGTGTCGATGTCGACGGTTTGAGGGGTGTCCAGGTGCCTTCTGGTTTGAACGTTGAGATCATTGATTTCGACGAGGAGTGAGAGGGGGCCTCTATTTGGAGCATTTCCTATGTACATTGAATTTAGGTTATATGAATAACCTTGCCAGATATATTGGAGGTCGGTTGTGATTAGGGAAGAATCAATGCGAACAACGAATTGCAAGCATACCAGAAAGACATCCCTTTATAGAGTAAACTTGTATCATTCATTTGCTAGACCTCCCAAAATCCTTCACTCACCCGACCTATACAGAACTATAGCCGGTAAAGGAAACCCTCTCGTCGACTCTTTTCCTTATTCACTGATTCTCCCGGCGGGTCAATCCTCCACTAGTGTCTAATCATAGCATTCCACGGATTTGACACGCTTGGCCACCTGCCGCAAACAAGGATTATCATCGTTGATCAGGTCGTCCGTATTGCCGAACAGTGTACAGAGAGGGCGTCTCTTGCAATCAGTAGATCTATATATCCTCTTTAGCATATGGATCGAGATAATCCATTCACGACAAGAATCATTGACCCACCTATACAAGATACACATCACATCTCCGCGAGGAATTTTGATCGAGCCTAGTTGTTTTCTGGTGGAGTCAGCTTCGTTCATTATTTCTAGTAAGCAGACAGAGGCGGAAGGGATAGAATTACACGGAAGAGGGGTGAAGACTTACAGATCGCCTTTGATCTCGATACACTTGTCCGGCGAGATTTTCTTGGAGTTACCCTTGTATTCGGCGTCGTTGTAGAGGGTTGACTGTTGGTTTCTCGGGTAAGCTAGCTACACTAAACTATGCTATATGGACAGGTGGATGTACCTTGTTGTCTGCGGCTGCGCCGAGGGCTAGCAATGCGATGGCGGCGGAGAGGAGTCTGATCAATTGCATATTGCTGAGTTTGATGGAGGGAAGTTGGGATGAAGGAACAGAAATGGGTACTTGTTTGTTTT
This sequence comes from Aspergillus ostianus, assembly GCA_025592935.1. Classification (NCBI taxonomy): domain Eukaryota; kingdom Fungi; phylum Ascomycota; class Eurotiomycetes; order Eurotiales; family Aspergillaceae; genus Aspergillus; species Aspergillus ostianus. The sequence goes on along the minus strand of JANFQY010000259.1, from coordinate 35,821 downwards.
GGGTGTTGGTTATGTACACTGATCAACAGTCTGGAAACATGGACTAGAGCTTCTTTATACTTGTCCTGCGATCCTTTCTCCGGACGAAAGCGGAAAACACTGACATGGAGCAGGGTCTGCTCGGAAGCAGTCAGGAGGCAACGGTTCGTGTACCAAGACCGCTTGTGTTTCTAATTTAGGGTCTGGATAGGAATATATCCGGCCTCTAAAGAGCTACGGGCATAGGTAATGCATAACTTTTCCGCCTGAGTTGAGCTATTTGTTTATGTCGTGAAGTGAAACGGCATTGAAATCTAGACTTGGATGCCTGACTTGGTTACAGTTTCGACGGCCAATAACACATGGTTCCCACCACCAATCCGACTAATTCACCACCTGGCTGACACGAACTGCAGCGTTGCACAGTCCAGACCAGAATCTCACCTCCCTGCCCAATCTAGTCGATCCAACCCGCGCTAGCCTAGCATGCCTGACCTAGATACCCCAGACTCCCAAAGGATCCATACCCCCAGTGTTGACCCTCTTCTGCTGCAGCGTCTTCACCCGTCGTACTAATGTCCCCACACAGATCGGCCCAATAAGCGTACACAGTGTAATGGCCCAGACAATGACCAGGTAACTTTCCGTCGTTCCGGTCGATGCCCCATCGGAGAATATTCCCTGCGATTCCGCCAACGAGGCAATCAGGTATCCGATCTCTCCGCGGGCAACCATGGCAAGGCCAAGAATCGATGGTGGGTACAGGGATTTGGGCTTAGGCGGCAGAGAGATGCGGTTGGATGGCTGGTTGGCGGCGGAAGGAGCCGGATGATCTGATGGCTCTGCTTGTGATGATCGATCAGCCCGAGGCGTAGGATTTGTGCTCGGGGATGCACAGTCGCTGGTTTCTTCCGATAATTCAGGTTGGGGTGTCCTGTCCTTCATCGGGATTTCGGACCCCGTGGATTGTTTCTGCCTGGGGGTGTGTTTCTTTCGTGCATCGAAGCAGACGAGACGCGCATACGTGAAGGGCTTCGTGGCAGTGCGCATCAGACTGGATACGGGGCTTAGAGAAACCCGGACGAGCCATAATCCGGTGACGAGCTTGCCGATGGCCATGAGAATGGCATAGACAAACCCGCGCCATACGACGCTTCCTTGAAACATTTCGGTGATCGGGATGGCGAATCCGATGGATGCCTTGTTTTGTCAGCGCATGTATTCTACTCCGACAGGGATGGGGAAAACTCACGAAGAAAAGAGGAGTGAATACCCGGTTCACGGGCTCCTTGTAGTATCTTTCGTAGACTACCACACCGGTGGGAGTTTCATCGTGCTCTGCTGCCGACGGGTATTCGGCAAGAAAACTAGCAGAAGTCGGCTCTTGAGCCGGCTGCTTGCCAATATCAGGAGTATCTTGGGTGCCTGAAGAGTCATTCACGCCACGCTGTTGAGGTGTTTCTGCTTGCACCTTCGACTCAGCCACGATGCCATCAAACCAGGACACGATCACCCCGGCAAGATACGCAGCGAACAGACTCGAAGTACCCGCATACGTCGCGCCAGCAACTAAACCGACAAGCACACAGGTATGAGCGACGAACGCACACTGCGCGGTGAGCATTGCCTCTGGCATCCTATCCTTCAAGCCCACAAATTTCCTCAACACAGGCTGAAGACAAAACCTGCACGCCAGGAAAAGGCCGACCGCGAACCCGATAGACACAAAGATGGGCCTAATGACCGTGACCGCGCTGAAAGAGTCCGCCGATCCACCCAAGTTACTGATAATCTGAACCATAATGAGACCCACCACGTCGTCAATCATCGCCGCGCTGGTGGTCACCACGCCCAGACGGGTAGTGATCAGGTTGGTGGTGGACAAGATGGTGAACGTGGTTCCGAGGCTCGTCGCGCTGAGCGCTGCACCAGCCGCAAAGGCCTGCAGAGGGGTCGCGGAGACGAGTTCCATGAGAATGAAGGACAAGCCCATCGGAACCGCAATCCCCGTGAGCGCCACAGAAAGCGACAGAAGGAGATTGGCTTTCAGGGCCTTGATTGAGGTCGAGAGACCGCCTAGATGCGCGTGAGTGAAATCCCACGGTCGCATATGCAAACAACATACCTTCGTATACTAGCATGATCAGGCCCAGGTATCCGAGCTGCTGAACAGCTGTTTCCATCCCCCGATCGAGCCATTTCGCGCCGGGGGTGCCCCAGAGAATGCCGATAAACAGCTGACCGATGAGGCCGCAGTACAGAAGTTTATCCAGGCAGACATTGACAATGTTCAAGACCAGTAGAAAACCAGTCAAGTTAAGCACTGTCGCAATGGCAGGCTCATGATACGCAAAGGCCGCTTCGGATTGATCGCCGGCCATGCTGATAAGTTACGATGATAATTCCTGGTACACGATACACAGGGCTATATAGGAGGATATAAGTTTCGATGATTTTGTAGAACTCCGACAATAACAGACTCCATCAGGTGATTTTCCGAAAAAGTCTTCAGGATGAGTGATGCACTGATTAGTTGGCGTGAGTAGACGAGTACGTGCAAAGATGAGGCAAAAGATAGGGATTGTTGAAAAGGAGAGAAATGCCAATGTGAAGACGCGATCAGATGGATTTGCAGCGGCAGAAAGAGTTTTCCGCCAAGTTGACCGCCAAGTGTCAAGTGATGTCATGCCAAGACTTCGCTTGTATCCATCCTTCAGTGACTGTCTCAGCAGGGTGAGGGTGAAAGGTTGACAATATTCAATAATGATTGAAAAGTGGATAAGGGGTAAAGAGCCAAATAGCTGAAAGGACAAGCATATGAGCTATCACAGAGTACAAGACGTGGTCACCTACAATGTATCTTTTTCATGTATATATATTGAACTTCTTAGTGGTATGTACACTGCCAATATTCTCACAATTTCCATACGCTATTGAGAAGATCATTAGCGGTTTATGTTGGCTTATATCAAAATTCAGCAAGTACTTTGCTAAGTATATCATATTAACCTCCTCAATGCAGCCAGCGGAAGTCGAACACACCCATCCACTCCTATTGCATGCGACAGGTCTTCATATCGCGCAGACGATATTGATATAGACCCAGTTTAACCGGAGAAAAGTTTGTTAGTTCAGGACATAGAAGGGGTGAGCATGCAAATGTCAAGGAAAGCCGTCACCGCCAACTCTATCCCCTCCAATACTGCCTATAAGCTCGTGCACCACATGCAGGATGCATCAGTCCTGCAGGAAGATGTCTCAGGTGTCGAACACCTGTGCACACGACCCCAAACTGGCGACTACACCGTCTTTTAGTTAGGGTAACGGCATTTGACATTGTATATTGTTTCCCAGGAAGGAAGCCCTGAAATATGGGTGGTTTTAGGGCAAGAGAGCTCATCATAGTTAATAAATTGAGGAGTCACGCAAACAGGCGAATGTAGGGTAAAGCTAAGTCAGAAAGGAATGGCTGAGCTAAGTATGAAGCGAACTTATTGTTAGGAATGCCAGTATGGAACTTCTCAGACCTCAATAAATAATGATAACATTGTGAAAAAAAGAATAAAAATAAAAAAACGGCGATAGCTTGTTATGTCCTATCCGAGCACAGACCATGAACCCCATGGCTCAAATGTGGCGGACAATAACATTTCCTGGACACTCTAGACCCTTGGCTTATTAGTGGGAACAAGCTATTCTAGCCCCTTCAAACCAATTGTGACGAGTCTAGAATCCATCGGTCGAATATGGGAGTGATGAAGTCATCCCGTCAACGTCACGGGTAGTACAAGTTAACGGTGCACGTCATTGTCCTACTCACCGAAATGACCATCGCTAGACAATCCTAATCCCCCGAGAGATCTCAGACCTCGTCACAACGAATACTATAGCAAAATCAAAATGGTGCATCTGTCAGGAGTCAGAAAAGGCAAACATGCCCGTCGTCAGGATGCCCAGGAGGAATCCGGGGACAGCTCAGCGGCTCCGTACGTCTACGCGACGCATTATGCTGCAGAGGAGCTGCCCGAGCATGAGCTTGCAGAGCGAGAGATGCCAGCTGCCGTGGTGAAACGGATGATTCAGGATGAGCTGAGTCTGGATGGGAACCCACTGCTCAAGTAGGCATTCGTTTGGTCCTTATCTTGGCGAGAGCTAGGGTATTAACAGTAACAGCTTGGCGAGCTTCGTCACTACCTATATGGTATGCTATGCTTACATTGGAACGCTGAGTCCGTTCGCGTGCTAATAGGAGGAAACTGAATAGGAAGACGAAGTCCAAAGCCTGATGACCGACGCCATGAGTAAGAATTTCATCGATTTCGAGCAATACCCCCAAACTGCTCATATCCAGAACCGCTGCGTGAACATGATCGCCGGCCTTCTACACGCACCAACCAATAATGACGGAAGCGAACAAGACTCGATCGGTACGTCAACGGTCGGATCATCCGAGGCGATCATGCTAGGCATGTTGGCTATGAAGAAACGATGGCAGAACCGACGTAAAGCAGAGGGAAAAGACTGGACCAGGCCGAATATTGTTATGAATAGCGCGGTGCAGGTCTGCTGGGAGAAGGCGGCGAGATATTTCGACGTCGAGGAAAAGTATGTCTACTGTACCGATACTAGATACGTAATCGATCCGCAAACAGCAGTGGATTTGGTCGATGAGAATACCGTCGGGATTTGTGCGATCGTGGGTACGACCTATACGGGCCAGTATGAGGATGTAAAAGCCATCAATGATCTCTTGACGGAGCGAAACATTGACTGTCCGATCCACGTGGATGCGGCGAGTGGTGGATTTGTGGCGCCGTTCGTCAATCCATCCATGATTTGGGATTTTCAGTTGGAGAGGGTGGTGTCGATCAACGTGTCCGGGCATAAATATGGGCTGGTATGTCGTCGGGAGCATTTTTCCTGGTCTTTCTGACGGACGCAACAGGTGTATCCCGGCGTGGGCTGGGTATTCTGGCGAGGGCCCGAATATCTTCCCAAAGAGTTAATTTTCAACATCAACTACCTCGGGTCTGACCAAGCCAGCTTCACCTTGAACTTCTCTAAGGGAGCCTCGCACATCATCGGGCAATACTATCAGTTGCTGCGGCTGGGCCGGCACGGCTATAAATCCATCATGTCGAATCTGACGCGGACAGCCGACTACCTGGCCGACGAACTCGAGAAACTCGGTTTCATCATCATGAGCGAAAAAGGAGGCCGAGGGCTTCCGCTTGTTGCATTCCGATTCCCCGAAGATGAGGACCGGCTGTACGACGAGTATGCCTTAGCTCATTCGCTTCGCCAGCGAGGATGGGTCATCCCAGCGTATACTATGGCACCGCACAGCAATCAGCTGAAGATGATGCGGATTGTCCTGCGCGAGGATTTCAGCCTCCACCGATGTAACCTGTTGATTGAGGATTTCAAAATGTCCATCAAGGCATTGGACGAAATGGATAAGTCAATGATCGATCGGATTAGCAAGTAAGTTGTAGCCTTCTGATTCGCTCATCAGTGGAAGCTAAAAAACGCAGATACATCCAGACGCATGGGGCCAAGATGCCACATAGCCAGGTCTATGCAAACGAGCAACATTCGCTGCAAGGGAAGACAGGAAAATCCCACCCTGTCTGTTAGTCAGAGAGTTGATGGTGTCACTGCAAATGCATTAATTGTGCTGTCTATGGAGTAAGTTTAGTAGACCTGTAATCATGTCATGCACAATGGAGAATGACAATTATCTCGTGTGAGCCTATGTTCAACTATCCAGACGCAGGTGTCGTATGCACCCGGCTCCACTATCCCTCCCTTACGTATACTCTATTTCCCGCGTCCATTGACCATAGTGCGAACCTAGACGATCATCTAGGCAAAAGTCGGTAAGTCGCGTATTTCTAGGGTTTCCTCCGTGCGTATCAGTCATGCTAGGTAGGCAGCATTTATCCCCACAGTCTGAATGCACTTTTCATGAAGTTCATGTCAAAGCACTTTATTCATCTGTCAGCATCTAGTTGATGTAGTCGTAGACATGGCGCTTGCCAAGAAACTTCCAAAAAAGTCCATCCGCAGACAAATAAACAACATCTACCGAATGTTGTCCAGTATCACCGATAATTTTGATTTTCAAAATAGCCCAGCGACTTCAGACTCATTAGGCTCATATCGACGGAAGCCAAAACCGACCACTCAACAAGAACCTTACCAATGACTTCACGCGCAGTTATATGTCGGTGATGCATGCAGTTATAAGTTCTCGCAAAAAGAGCCCACTCAGCAATCATAAAATAAACGCTATTGCCTGGTTCATGCGAGGTCCGCCATAACTAGGCTATCCCATGACTGGAACCCGAACGCTGCGCATGCGTCGAAGACCCGTTCGCATATGATTTATCCAATCCTCCCGTATGACAGCAGGATCAACAACAATAGTGTCGCTTCACGATGCAGTAGCTGCAACTCTGAGGTTCCAATAATGCACGCCACGCAGAAAACTGTCAGTGCTGTAGGCTCCGCATTGAGCCTGAATTTGCGGGTCAATGCGGTACATGAGTTAGGTGACCAACGAACTCCTTGTCAATGTGGATGCGCCTAGAAAACGGCGTTACTGGGCAAATGTGTGTAGGCGCTATGGTGAAATTCACTTGCGCGAAACGGGATGCCACCAAGGGCGACACAATAAGTTTCTACTGATGCCTAGACTGAACTGTAGCAATTTGTGGCCTTGGTTGTTGACCGCTACCGGCTTCCTCGCAGAATATTGAACGCCGGGCATTTAAATGTCCCGGAGGGAAAATAACTTCAACTTCAAACTCAAATCTACCTTCCGCTTTTGTATATCGCTCGGCTATGGCGTGTTCTGTATGGAGTCGAGAACAGATCATATCCCCGAGGGATAGTTGTATCTTTATGGGTTCAGAAAATGAATGTCATGTAGTTTCCTGGGAACTCAAACTTATATCATTTCGGAAGTCCGCCGATTCCCTGTTTTGAAAATTATTGTAAAACTTGCTTGTTCCCAGTCCTCCTAGCCTGAAGTGACATGATGCTATTGTTTTCCTTGCTGGCCTTGTTGGCGTTTGTCTGCCACGCGCAGGCCAAGGGCGTATTTGCCCATTTCATGGTAAGTCCAAATTTTGGTACTACTTCCTACTTTCACTGCACAAGGCTTATAGACCGCTAGCTAGGAAACAGCGACAACTACACAAAAGATGACTGGCGACAAGACATCAGCGCCGCCAAAGCAGCGCATTTGGACGCCTTCGCCCTAAACACAGGCTGGGGGCTCAACACCAAAAAGCTTCTCGACGACGCCTTCTCAATCGCCGACGAAGTCGGCTTCAAACTATTTCTCTCCCTCGACTACTCCGGCGACGGTCACTGGCCACAAGACCAAGTCGTCAACGTGTTGAAGGCCTACACCAACAAGACCGCCTACTACCGACACCGCGATGACAAGCCGCTCGTCTCGACGTTCGAAGGCTCCCAAGCAGCCGGCGACTGGCAGAACATCAAACGTAATGTTGACTGTGTCTTTATCCCGGACTGGTCGTCTCTCCAACCTAGCGTCGCGTTGGGGCGGGCTGCAGTCGACGGCCTGATGAGCTGGAGTGCCTGGCCCGAGGGCGCGCATGACACAAACACCACGCAGGATCAGAAATACATGGATGCGTTGGATGGCAAACCCTACATCATGCCTATCTCGCCATGGTTCTATACCAATATGGACCGCTACCATAAGAACTGGGTGTGGAGGGGCGATGACGTCTGGTACAAGCGGTGGCAGGACGTGCTGGAGATCGACCCGGAGTATGTGGAGATAATCTCGTGGAATGACTACGGCGAGTCTCATTACATCGGGCCGATCCATGAGCGAAGTTTGAATGTATTCGACGATGCCCAAGCACCGTTCGACTATGCCAAGGGTATGCCGCATGACGGGTGGCGGGCTTTCTTGCCGTACGTGATCGAACAATACAAGAATCCGGGGAGGGACGCAAATGTCGATAACGAGGGCATTGTCTCGTGGTATCGCGTGAATCCGTCATCTGCGTGCTCGGATGGAAAGACGACGGGGAATACGGAAACTCAGGCGCAGAAATTGTACAAGCCTGAGGAGATCCTGCAGGATAAGATCTTTTACTCAGCGTTGTTGGAGTCGCCGGCCGATATTACGGTCAGCATTGGTGGCAACAACAAGACGGCGACGTGGGACGATAAGCCAGATGGGAGCAAGGGGATTTATCATGGAAGTATCGAGGTTGGTAAGAAATTGGGCGACGTGGTGGTGACGCTTTCGAGGGATAAACAGTTCCTGGCACAGATGAAGGGAAAAGCCATCACGGACAAGTGCGAGAAAAACCTGACGAACTGGAACGCGTGGGTTGGCAACGCTACCTCGACTGGAGAACTGGCCGCGAAACACTCCTCGTCGTCCTCGGGTGACGATGAGGACTCGTCGTCGACGCGAGTAGCGGTGGGGGGACTGCTCCAGGCGGCGGTGCTCTGGACGGTAATCTTCAGTCTGGCATGATTCATGACGAGATGATGAGCGAAGGAATCAATCGGGTGAAATACGGGTGTCAAAAATGAAGACAGGGATAAGAGTTTGCACGTATTATCTTTAGAACATATTAATATCTAATACTAGAGCTAATCTGGATTCCCAGCAATATCTTCCACTACCTAGTAAGTTGACTCGACACGATCTAGACTTTGTCCACGCAGGGCTGCGGAACGATCCGAAAATCCCATCCAACTGCCAATAAAGGGCGCCGGAAAAGCGACGACACACGTCGTTCCACACGGCAGTGTAGTCGATTCGCAAGTCGTGGGTCCACCGTGCCAATGCCACTCGTCATCCCAGCGACTCGGTTGTGCACGTCCACTCGACGGTCTTCACAGTGGATTTCTCGGAGTTGCCTACAAAACCACCCATCACTCTATTATTGCCGGGTGAATCAATCTAGGTTTGTGCGGTGGTCCGAGTTTGACACTATCAGCCTGTCATTGGGATGATAATAAATAAATATTAGCCAAGAAGTTGGTCAGATCCAATCGTTGGCCTTAAAGTAGGGCTTTGCCCAACACGTGCTGCCATGTGAGGATACGCTGGAGGACTTTCGCCGACAGTGTATCGGGCCCACGGTTCTAGGGCAAGCCACCAACCACCAGATAGACGAGGCGATGAATGAGGGAGCGAATTTGTTCTGAAGACTCCTGTGAGATCAGCGTGAGATCAAGTCGAGATTGGACTCGATTCGACTTTCGGGCCCAACATTCGGCCAGGAAAAATAGGAACAGAAACAACAAAAAGCTGAATATAACACGATATGAACGGTCATTCCGTCAAATTGCGATCATGATTCAGCTATCATCCAATGAGAATATCGGGTCGGAGCATGCACGAACCACCCGAATGAACGGTTCGCAGTCAATGACACCACAACTCTAACTTTTCGCCAATTATCTCCTTGCCACTGACGGTCAGTCCGGGGGATTTCCCTCCGTTGTGTCTAGACCAGCGCCACGACCAGCCAGACGAGAAGCTCTTCCATGTTTCTTTATCGGGGCCGAGCAGCCGTTCGTGGCGAACAGTCTGGACTGTTCTCTTGTTTCGGTCCGAGTGGGTCTCAGGAATCGTTAGCAAAACATGGGATCTAGACCGGCGCTTGTGGGAGTCATCGCAGGAAGCTTTGTCCATGTCAGGATCTTTTAAAAACTCATGCTTTCTACCCCTGACCTGCAGGGCATTAGAATCCCAGGATCAATTCATAATACAAAGCCTTTCTTGCGTTGCATTGCATTTTCCAATTCCCAAGACAAAAATAAACATCAACTCTATACATTCGACCCTACCATGTCCCGGTCTTCTGAGACCTCCTTCTCCGGCCCTGCCGTGATGCGTCAATCCCCTCGCCCCAACTCTCGCCTTCCTCCCCTCGCACATCGCTCTTCTTCGCCGCTATCATGCCACATGGTCCTTCTATCCCGCGACAAACTACAACGGGAAACCTCCGCCCGCAGTCCTGATCTCCGACGCTGCCTGGCCCACGATCGAGTCCTCCGTCGATCGGTCGAGATCGCACAAAACGACATGAAAAAGGCGATTGCGGCACTGCAAGTCGACGACAGTGACAGTGAGGAGGAATTCGATCCTGGCGCCGAAACTGCCCCGGCGACGATCATCCGCGACCAGATTGCCAATGTTGTGAAGTCGATGGTTCGACGACGATCGCCGGAGCGCTCTTCTTCTTCTTCTGAGAAAATTCGCTCGAAACCTGAACTAGCTCGTGTGTCGTCCAACAACAGCAGCAAGTCCTCCAGCTCGACTATCACAATCAACAAAGTCCCTTCATTCTCATCCGTGTCGCGCAGGTATGCTGCGCGGCTGGGACTCGGTCGTCGATTGTGTGCGCCTTCGCCTGTACAGCCGATGGTAGGCTGACTTGTTCGATTCGGTTCGCCTCGCAATCTTCTACACTTCATACTTCCTGTTTTATACTTTGGGATAGGATCTGTGGCTCGATCCATAGACGATATATCGTTGAACAGAACGAGATTGGGATGGAATTGGTGTTTGGATTTACGGATTACGATAGCACGTTGTAACGAACTTGTATATAATTATTTGCGATTCGGCGATCTTTTTTTCCCTTTCTTGTTTATTATATACTCATACTCAAGCGTTTCAAAATTCGAACATACATTTTACATCCATATACTTCGTGCCTTTTGACCCAAGTACGAGACCACAGTAAAATCCTAAGCGAGGATTTTCATAGCTTAGCGGTCATTCACCTCATGGTCCTCATCAGTCGAAAAAAATAATCCTAGCGTCACATTTTTCATCCAACGCAGACTAGAAAATTCTCGAATAGATAACAGATCCTTCGGCTGTTCAGTTTTTCCTATCTCCTCTCTTTCTAAACTGCACTATTTTTAGGCCCCGGAAAACCATCGAAAATAGATCGACTAAGTGGGAACGTCATGTGTTGTCTTTGGGCTAAAATCCTGAATTTCGCACCACTGCCCTTGGTCTCCAAAACCATGATATAACCAGCACCTACTCCGATAGACCGAGGGGCTTGTTCTTGTTGCTTAGCGAAGTTTTAAACCTGTTTTTGTCGTTTAGTTCAAGCTAACAGATACTGTGACTAAAGAAATGTCGTGATTGACATGGCATCGATTACAATCCAACATACCAAGAAACAATACCTTTGCCTATGCGAACAGTGCGTTCTTATCTTTGAGTCGAGGAGCGAGGCCCACGTACTCCATTCAATTCAGCGACCTGTCGAGCAATTCACTATACCGTCTCAACCCCCTTTCCTTCTATTCAGTAGGCTCGAGTGACTCACTGCGTCACGGGAATGCGCGGCTACAGACGGGCCGATCATATTCTTAATGCGTATTCTTTCCTTGGAAATATGTTCCCGGATCATCGTTCTTGACTCCTGTTGCTCGTCCTGCGCTGCTGTTACAGCTGCCTTTGGAATAATTCCCACCGGCATCATGGCAAAGCTTCTCACATTTCCGGTTGTACGGACGCTTCCCAACTCGGTGATGAGCCCTTGGAGCTCTTGTATGAGATCCGGGGGTAGCGGCTTCATGCGCCCGGCCTCAACAGGGCAATGGATGAATACCGACACTCCAAGCTGATCCATATCGTTGGCCAGAAGGTTCTTGCTGGCCCATTTGGAAGCCATAGCCTCATTTTAGTCAGTTGGGGGTATCCTAAGAGCTCGTTGCCAGTTCACCGTTGGAGAGAGAATAAATCTGACGTGAACGGCGCTACGCGAGATGGATAAGCGTCCTGGTACCGCGCGCAGTGTGCTACGTATTCGTCCCTGAATGAGCGTTTAGCTTCGCAATGCTCTTGCAAGATCATTCGGTGACTAAACCAACTTCTCATGTGGGATAACAAGCGGTGTCATAGCATTGTCTTCATCTTCAGAAGTAAACGCATGGACCAAGCCTAATTACCTGTGCATTAACAACTCCACTGCCCGATAGGAGAGCAACCCTTTCTAGAGAGCGAATTCAAACGCAGTGAATCCATCTTCTCTTGCCCCCCCCCCCCCCCCCCCAAATAAGCCGCGCGATATCAAAACAGTTTTGTCGGGCCAATTCCATTCAAACTGCCATGATACCATCAGACCAATATGTATCAACGGTTTGTGGTTACCAATCCGTTAGGACTTGAAAGAGTGGGCTGCGGACTTTCAATGGAGGCATGCCCAGCTCGACGAGAATCACATCGTACGGAGCTCGCGAATGGGTCCTCGCCAATCGAGTCCTGTCTTTCGCGGGGTCTAGAATGCGCCGGACGGACTGTGAAGGATTGTCCTTATTGAGCCGGATGAGTAAAAAATTCTAAATGAGGCCCGCCGTGCTCAGACTGGCGACATCCCCACGGCCAGAATTCACAAACCAGATGCTGACACCATTTGTGTCCGTACCGCGAGCAAGGAATTTGCACAGCGCAACTATGTAAAAGTTGAACGAGGTCGTTCGGTTCTCTCCGCAGACGGACCTGACCTGGACTGTCAGTGAGGGAGACAGCCGGCGTTGCACGGTCTCGGTGCTATATTGCTTGACGCGCCGAGAATGTATGCCGGTGGCAGAGGTTTCGTGGTAGGTAGGCTTGCAAAACCCCCACACTAGTATTCCGAATCATCGGCAGATGCTCCCGTTTCGTATTCGGTGCGTTGTGCATCTGCCAGAGCTCGGTACTATCGAGTATTAACTTTAATAATCCCATGAACATGAAATTCTGAATTGGCGGGAATGCGTCAGTACTGGTACGCCATCTCAGGTTCTTTCTGACAACGAGGAAGCCATTGGCATCTAGGAATATGTCATGATATCTGACAAAGAGGACTTGGGTATTATCAGGACCAGACAACGGCATATCTGAGCAAACATCCCTGTGGGGAAGGTCGCCACAAACACGTACATAGGGTCTCTCATCGAATTGGCATCCTCAACGTGCATGACCTCTGGCTGGAATCGTAGGATTAGCAAGATGGCATGACATGAATAGCTGGATTCGTTCTTCCCAGGCAGCAAGTGCGTTCGCAGAGTTTCATGTCTCGTCGCTAAGCGGCCAATTGCTGCTTTATATTTTGTAGTCGGGGTGTGTGGTGAAGGCTAAACAGCATGTTAACGTTATGGGTTCTGCTATTTTCCATGACAACGTTCAAGCACCGGTAGTGCTTGAGCAAATGAAAGCCTCGAGAGTTTCTCGAGGTCATGACTGGAGGTTTACTGGTAAGGGTCCTCCAGCATACTCGCTGGTATGGATTCGAGATCGTCCTTAGTGAGTGGTGGGGTGTCTGACCCAGGACACCCGATATTTGTGGATTCCTGGGAGCCCGAGAGATCATTCGATGATGAATTGCTTGAATATTGAGGAAATCCTGAGGTTCTCATTTCAGGATCGACAGGATTCGGGCGAGATGCTGAGGATGGCGGGTATTGCTTGAGTTTGAACTTCTTCATCAGCCACTCACTGACCTTCCCGATGAGCTGAACAGTTAAACGACCATTGAGAATCTAAATGACGTGTACTCGACCTCAAGTTTCTGGATAGATGGTGTGCGGGAGGTCAGCAACCCTCAAAGAGTCGGCCCTGAACTTCACGAGCATGTAGTCGCGCGAGGTGTCCTCTGGGGCAGGAATCAGCAACTTGTGGCGCACTTTAGCTATGAAAGCAGGCTCAACGACCTACGACCTCAACTGGATCCTCCGTTGACTTAATCGCCTCCTTCTAAGATTCGATGTCAATGAGCCCAGTCATCAATGTACCGCCGGTAGATACTTGGTTAAAATAGTTGATTTTATGCACGCTTTAGAAATGTTGGTCCCTATGATATCCGGTTGCTTCAGAGAGGAAACGTACGATAGAACTTAGCTCGAAGCTGGTCTCGCAATGGATAGACGGGGCGATATTGTGTGCTGGTGTTTTCCCGTGGTTTCCCCTACAGTCAGTGGTTCCGACTTTGTCGATGGCAGATGAGGGAAAGAGGCCCTGATTTATACCACTTCCAGACCCATATTTTAAAGGCAGGTAAGTATCATACATCGAAACCTTTAGAAGGAGGTCTGGACTTGCCTTTTACTGTTTTACGATAGAGTATCAACATGACTTTTTCAGTCCATGTTATTTGGTCCCAGGAATCTCGTGTCTCTTCAGTGCCACTCAACATCATAAAATGGAGACAGCACTCTTATGGAAGCAGGGCTTCTGATTACCTTACTTTATCATACCGCCTGATATTACGTCCGCCCGAACGGCGACTATCGCACTCATATATCTTGTCTATGGAGAGGACTTCTTATCTTTCTATGCACTTTGCAGCGGCTGCGGCTGAATATGGTCATCTTTAAAGTACGACGTCTTCTACTTCCAAGCGCGTTTTGTAGACTAATTTAGAACGGTTTGACTTCATGACGCCATCTGAACTCACCTAAAAAGTATCTAGGAATAATTTCTCAGATTTCAAAATTTTTGAGAGCTACTCACGGGGTTTATATCTTCCTCTATCATCAGACAGGTTACACACTGGTTCAAATTAGAAAGCCTAAATATATATCAGGCTAACAAGAGAAATAATGAGAACGAAACGACAGTGACGGTCTGAGACCGTAGATGACCTATTCCACCTCATTAGATCAGAATTAGGTAGGAACCCAATCCTATCATCGTCGAACTATACAAATTTCATCGCAGAATGACATGATTCTCGCTGGAGGTATATATACAATATTGGATGTATGACCTGTTAATCATTCGTCTGTTGCTAGTTAGACGACAAAAAAAGTCCCGATAGATATATTTAGACATGCGATGCGGCTCTGAGTAATTCACCATCGTGCAAAGACACAGTTCATCCCAGTTAGTAGATCTATCGGCGAATTGCCGGAGTTTCTCTCGATCGCATACTGCGTAGGCTATCTAAGACAGCGTCCAAACTAGACCCTGAAAACTCTGCAAGACATCCTCCCGGCCATTGATTTCCATGGTTTGGCTTGTTTGATAAAGAATGGAAAGCATTCTACTCGATGAAGCTCACCGCAACCCATCGGAAATGGCGAGCTGAGCCCGAAATGGTGCCATCTGCGCTACTGCGACGAAAAAGGGTCTATCGCGACTAAGTCGTTAAGGAATGTCTCACTTTTCTTGTTGGGGACTTGGTCCGGTCGCAACCATCTTTTAGGGTCTTTTTTCTTTTTTCTCTTTTTTTTTTTCTTGACCTGTATTTAGAGATCTATTTTCATTAAGGTTTTTTTTGCCGCCGTCGGTGTTTTGTTACTTACTTAGTTTTTGCCTTTGGGGTTATTTTTATCATGCGGGATCAACGATCGTTTCTTATCGGTTGACATTTGCTAACTAACTAGTTCCAGAACATATTGTAGGCAGTAGATACTTCATGGGAAACCCATTGATACTATTGAACGATAGATACTACTAGATTGACATTGTTCAGTATTAGCTATTAGCTACTAGCTACTAACTGTGTTCTCCATCCGGACTCCGGAGCAGGATTCACCGGTCGCATCTCCACATCTCAGGGTCAACAATACACCATAGACACCATCTTCAACACGGAGTCTTGATACTTCACACAGGGGCTCAGGGCTGAAGGGATTGAAACCAGACACCTCCGACCGATTTATCATCCATCAGGTTTCAGCTCTCCCCATCATACTGTAGCACAGATAACTGATAACAACTCCTAAGTCCTAGCAAAAGGAGTCCCGTAGCAACCCGACTGTCAAACGAGGAAAAAAGGACTGCAAGCCTTCCGTAGTAATCCTCCAAAGCAGCCTCAAATCCAAACTACCAGTAACGACAAGGTATCCGTGTGAGGGCGAGTTGGTTGTTGGACTTGTAGCTGGGGATGGACCACCCAACGGAGTGCCATTTTCTCAGTCAGATTCCTCCTAGACCCGACCCACCCAGGGAGAAATCGAGTCAAAGCCCACTTTTTTTCTTCGTTCCCTTCCCATCCAACATCCAATCGCACTAATTTTCGTCGTCAGGAGCTATTATTGGATGATGCGTTGACGCTGAACAGGCCGACGGGGTAAGAGAAAAGCTTGGCGGGGAAATCTCGGCGATCATTTCATGGCTCTTTGCTTTGCTTTGCTTTGGGCTGAGGCTGAGGCTCTAGGGGGAGGTTTGGAATAGATTATTGAATAGCTGGGCTAGGTAGGTACCCGGCACTTAGTTTTATCTGGCGTAGAGATGATTCGAGAGTGGCGACCGACAGTTCAGGGGGGGGGTTATTGGGCGAGATGGCGATGGAAGTCGCTGAGTCGCCGGGAAGGATGGATGATGGAGTGTGCCAGCGAAGATGCGCCGGTCGGAGGGTTTAGATTTACAGGCTGAGAATGCGATCGTCCTTGGAATTTGAGCAGAAGTATGGATTTGAATATTATAAGGCTTGTTCAGACTGGTTTTTGCGCTCCTAACGCAGTATGTACAACTAACTCCGAGTTCACAACGAAAGCCTGCGAGAAAAAGATTGAACTGAATAAAAATCATCGCTTATTGCATAGCTAGGTATAAAATGGGGTATGAAAACTATTAACTTCGACATGAACATGAAAAAATAACAAAGACCCGGCCGAGATGGCGTCACTGAACCGAATCACACCAGTCTCTATCCCGAACAAAAGAAAAGTCGCAGAGATCGAATGTCTATCCCTTCAAGCTGACAGCGCCTTCCTTCTCTCGCGAATGTCGCGTCTTGATGAAGATGATGGCGACTATTACGACGAAGACGGGGATGATGCAGGCGGTCGAGAAGGGAGGTCGGTTTTCCCAGAGCTGGAACGATCGGTCATCGCGCGAGATGTAGATCTGAGGGTTTGAGAGAGGGGGTCTGTTGGATCGTTAGGTATGTTGGAAGATGGAAGACGATAGGGATAGATTGACAACATACTGATATTCCAGCGCTGAATCCATTTCTGTGGCCTTTTGAACTTGACCGTAATCTGGCTCGGCGGCAAGAGTGTGGGCAGGATTTGAGTCTCGCATCCAGCGTTCGTAGTCAGTGTTGGGACGAGGAGTGGCAGGCATTTTGTATGAGGTCGAGGTCGACTAGGAGGGTCTTTTGAGAAGAGAGAGATATTTGCGAGGTCTTGGTCTCTTAAGGTGTCGGCTTATGGAAGAATGGAAGTGAGGTGATTGAAGGGACCAAAGCAGGCCAGTCATGTGGATATAAATAAGCAAACTGCATGAGAGTCTAACCGGAAAGACCCTCGAAAAGAAGGGAATAAAAAGAAAATTAAGATAGAAAATAAACTGGCTATAATTTAAGGATGTTAATGATGCTAGGCAGCTAGGGCAGCGCTAAGAAAGTGAAAGGCCAGGAAAAAGCCAAAAAGAACTAGAAAATCAAAAATAAAAAAGCCAAAAGAGAAGCCAGCGGAGAGAACCCTGTTGCCTACACCTCATTGAGCTTGATGAAAATAAACTGAGACCAAGCTTTGTTCGTCGAGTCGGAGTCATTGCCATCGGGTCTGGTCGCCAATAACGAGGACCGACCGGCGCCACTAGGGACCGGAGCTTGTCTCAGACGGAGGGGCAATTCACTGTTAGTTTGGGAACTTGTCACCGGCACAGGCAGCGACTTTTCTAGTTTGTTTGCCCTACGACGGGCAGTGAGGGTCCAGGGGCAACGCGATGGGCCCATGCTGAGGCACTGGGCCGACTCGCGAACGCCGTTAGTGCCGAACGAACTTCAAGACAGAGACAGGCAGAAGAATTCCATTGCCCGGGGTAGCCCTAATTGCCGCAACGTAACAGTCTCGTCAGTGGTTGGAATCCAGATCCCACTTCGTATTGCTTCATGCTTAAGACTTTCCAAGCGAAAGGGCTCCGGGGTGGTCTGTCCGACAACACAGGACCACTCGCCGACAGCCACATGCACCCTGCATGGCTTCCTACGCTTCGGGTTCCCCGCCGTCCAGCGCTGGGCTTCTAGATGTGGCCATTTGCTGACTGACTGTGTCAAACACCGACTTGATGCCACTCGCAGAGATACTTCCAGGTGCCCTCAAAACTCTCCGTTTGCTTATCTGTCAGACACCGCGTTCAGGTGTCCGCGGGATCCGAAAACGCGGATCGCTGCTGCCAACCATGCGATGAGCCATGGACAAATTAATGATACATAGATACTTTCTGGAGGCGACTGCCCGCTGTCGTCAGAACTCCTCACGCATCTGACTTCTCATTCGACGGGGCGGAGATGATCGTCGTCTCGTTTAATCTAATACTCTGCTCCATGATCTATCAGGAAATCTGCCCCGTACCATGCAGTGCCCTGTGGAGGGTGGAGCGATTGATAAATGGGTAAAGGCTTAGGCGACTGGTTTTTATCTTGCTGCCTGCTCCTATGACCACGAGGCAGTCTGGTCCTCCAGTATATCCTTCCTGACCCCCTCTTTACCAAGAAGTGCATCGCCCCAACTTTTACTCTTCCCGCAACGGTTGATCATCGCGGACGCCAAGTATCTATGGCCAGTATGGGATTACCTTCTGGTCATCTTAATGAGCGATTATGATTTTCTCTTCCACCAGTGAGCTAAATGGAGTCATATGACACGGCCGACTACCTGGTCGTGAGCATTCGAAACCATCCAGGATTATAGCGAGAGACTGACTGCTCAATGTACATTTCCCACTACCAACAGCCATAAAGTCTGTCGGGGCCAATATGATCCAAGATTGCCCGGGCTATAGCCTCCTTGTTCGTTCGACCACCTGCCAATCCGGCTCTTCTGATTCGAACATGCAATCGACCACAATACAAGTGACTTGAGACATGCACTCTCTTATCGACAATCACCTACTGGATCATCATGGCGTATACCTGTTTCTCATGCCGTTCTCTGGTAGTCGGTCCGGAATGTCAAAGTGGCGGTCACGGTGAGCATAGCGATTCGGCCGGTGAGGTATTTTCCCACCCGCAACCAATGACGAATACAAGATCTCAGTCGACAGGAAGAACGATGTACTCTGGACAGGGATGTCACCGGATCGTGGAGGGCACAGCCGCTCGGAGACCCGTTTTTGCTGATTACGGCATGTCTACATCATGGCACGATTAGGCGAGCCGGAAAGATGGAAGAGCCAGGATCGAGACTATAACGTCTAAATCATTGTATTCTCTCTGCACCGTGGACGAAGAAGTGAAGCCGAGAAGGAAACATGAAACGATCAAGTCCCGTTGTTTGTAGATACACGGACATCGCCTATATCACCGCATTTCGGCCGAGTTGTAGGCCTCTCGCCCAAAGACGGGACCTGTCAGAGCCGTCAATGGTCACCTCCACACCGGACGATCCGCTTAGTAAAAGAAACCCCCGATCCTCCCAATCCCCGCCAGTTCCAAGGTCCTATTCCCAGAAACCTGTCCAATGGAAAATATCTGCCGTGCACGTGCCAGTCGACTTTCTTGGCCCTGCATACCAGCAAAGAGCAGTCGACACAGGACAAAGATCCGTGTGCAACCCACTCCTTCGACCTGGCAGCTGCCCGTAGCGTGGCTGTGTCGAGCAAAGCGAGTCGCTGCCCTGACATTTCAGGGTGTTTCCGCGCAAGCTTATGCGCAATCGCCTTAGCGCCGGTTTCAACTTGGGTCAACCCGGGACTTATTCTGGCTCATTTCGGGTCTAGACTTCTGTCCGCTATACCGGTTCCGGCTTAAAGGATTTACAACCAGGCGCTTGAGTGCGGTGATTGTCGTCGATTCGATTGCTGTCGGTGTCCAGGGTTCTAGTTCGCAGGACTGGCTAACTGGGTTAGGTAAAGTACACAGCCTCGATTCATTCGCGGTTGGGTTGTGACTTTCTGGGGAGAGGGGGGTTTGTCAGGATTTGCAGGATCTTTTTTTTTTCTTTGTTGTTTACTGTACAAGAGATGGAAGATAGCTACCTAGTCTAGGGAGGGATGTAGCTGTTAGTCACGATGAAACGAACAAAGAAAAAACATGGCCAACACATGTTCACCACATTTGATTTTCACAAAAACTCTGCTGCAATCAATTCTACACATTCACCAGCAGCGCGTATTTTCGATATCATTTGTCTGG
The DNA here is from genome assembly GCA_025592935.1 of Aspergillus ostianus. Lineage (NCBI taxonomy): Eukaryota > Fungi > Ascomycota > Eurotiomycetes > Eurotiales > Aspergillaceae > Aspergillus > Aspergillus ostianus. The sequence continues at coordinate 15,740 of JANFQY010000259.1, read as the reverse complement.
CATTCTCAAAGTCATGCATCCCTCCTCGCCCTCTTCCCCCCTACCAGCGTCGAACCTGTCATTTCATTTTCTCTGTGTAACCCGCAATCTCCCGCTCGTGTCTTAGCTTTAGTGCTTATACTGCATTGGTATAGACGGGTGCAGCGTGAGGTCGTACAAAATCGGACTTGCGTCGGCGACAGTCGCCCAATTGACGGCTCCTTTTTCGCAACTGGAGGCACAGATCATTTCATTTGGTGGAAGTGAGACATGACTGCTAATTTGCTTTGCATTATTCATTAGTCACTTAATCTGAGGTGACCTGGGAGAGGCAATTTTATTTCCGCGATAGTAGTATGTAGTATTTTTTTTTCTTTTACTAAGTATCTAGGGACCTAATAATAACCTCTAATTATAACCTATCTTTTGGCCTGTTTTTCTACGCCGACCGGAGAAGTAACCTGCCTCGGCATATTTTGCCTCTTGTTGGGTTTTTCTTCGGTGCGGTCCAAACGATAGTGAGACACGGGATGATGGCTAGAATGAAAACCTCGATTGCCTTTATCCTAGGTAGCTTCGAATTCAAAAAGTTAACTAGAAGTTTCTTTGGATGTGTTCTCCGGCGGGGAAATATCATGGTGGTAGGAGAGCTGCGTTGGCCATCCTGGAAATAGGGTATACGGGTATTCCCACACTGTTGGAACAATAGGGCTGGTCTGCCGCGAAAAATAGATTCCTCTCACAATTGCATTAATATTAGGTTAACATTAGATATCCCATATAACAATCTTTTCAAGCACGAATGAGAACGAGAAGGTGGGAAGTACACAGGGTCTAGAACCCCAGCTCTCTACCCACTCCGTCATCCTCCCTAACGACACACTGATAGAATTAATTATCTGCCTGCTTCTCCACATGACCTCCCATGTCCATGAGCTTGCTTCCTCCAGTCTTAATCTCCGTGCTTCTGGTCATTACCGGGGCGAGAACCAGTAAACGGGTTCAGAAAGAAGACGTATCCTTTCCCTCGTCTTCATTTCTCACACCAGGCTCTTCCGCACCCACTTCGTCCTATTTTCCATCCTCATCCAAGGTCTCCACGTCGTCGACATGCTCATGCTCATGCCCATGGCCATCCTCGGTCTCAGCCTGAGCCTTAGAGCCCTTATCAACGACATTCACCGAACCCCTCGCATCATCTTCAGCCTTGTCAGGATCATAAGACCCATAGGCATGATAAGGGCGCGGAGAGTCATCGTTCCAAAAGAACGGCGCGGGTGACCATGATCTGGGTGGTTTGGGCACCAGGTGGCTCTGTGCGTGACATTAGTAGTTGGTTTTTGGGCATGGTCGCAATGAACTGCATGGCTGGATCATCTCACCGAGTTACTGGGTCCTGTGGCATTCCAGGATTGCGTGGGGACATTCGCCTCGAGAGGTGCCCCTTGCACGGGGCCAGGAAGAAGGAAGAGAAGGGGGTTGGCTAGGAGGATTAGGCCTAGCAAGGGGCGGGGGAGGGGAGCCATGAGGAAGATGGGGTGGTATCTAGGGAAGAATGATTGAAGATGAAGATGAAGATTAAAATCACGATTGCAAGACAGGTAAGAGAGATCGTTGTCTATCATGCCAGGAATCCCGAGACATACAGTCAGAGGGATGGATATATGTACTCGTTCCTCTCCATCGCTAACATGCTGAACGCAGACTCGAAAACCAATACAACACGCCACAAACTGCAACACACATCTTTCCATCCCATCACCTCGAGAGAAAAGCCAGCCATGGTCGTCTTGTCTTGATCTGAGTGTCCTAATCAGGATACTGATGCTGACTGCTACTTATCGATAGGACTACTACCCACCCATCCCTAGCCGTTAACGGCCCGGAAGCCTATCCAGCCCGCGCACCTGGAGACTTAGTTTGGGGACACATAAACGATTGGAGAGAATAGAGATGGGTCTGGAGCGGGCCGGTTGCATTTTCCCCTTTGACTGGGTGGAAATGATTGGATAGACCGTGCATTTCAACTGTCCCCTTGCAGAAGCATGGTGCATTCTTGGTGGTTGACTTCCAAGGCCTAGTGGTTGCGTGACTTGGTTCTCAGGGCCTCTTTCTTTCCAGAAAAAGCGTGCGTTCTTGGTCTGATTGCGCTCACAATGGTGTAGGTCGATATTTTGGGGGGGGAAGCCGAAGGCAAGAAGGAGTTGCATACTGTAATCCTGCTTAGGCTTGCAAATGTAATCCAGTACTTTTCTTTGGATTACCGTAAACCTGGGGAGGGTCTTGGAACATTTAGAAGTCGTAAGGGCCTAGACGGTGCATGATAAGAATACTCTTCGAATCATCAGAAAGTCTTCATGACCTGAAAGCCTGGGCAGTATCAAAGAGATTGGGCGTCTACCCGGAAATGTCCCTCTGACTACGGAATCCGTGGATGGGGGTATTCCCAACGATGTGAATACTATGTGCCCTGACTATGATAGCATCATTACTCACCCTTAAGGTAATAGCTAAGGGTTTCAACTCTATCTGACGGCTTAGTAACTGGCTGCTCGAAGATTTCGGCTCATATTCTACCAGGAAAAGCTCGTTCTTTAGAGTTGCATCGTCTCATTCCGTAGATAAGGTGCCAAAATACAGACATCTGCATCTGATTCGTTCATATTCCATGCTACTGTAAACCAAGCAACCAGCAGTCATCATTTGATTATCTAAACTCTCAATACTCGGACGAAGTTTGACCATCCGTTCTAAAGTAGCATGGTGCTTTGGCCGAGGCCCGATTGACGCGTAAATGTTGACGCCACCGCGTTCTTGAATTCCTCGAGCACGCAACCGGGTAGCAATCGACCTTAGTTGGTCCGCAGCTATCTCAGGTCGGAATGCAGGTTTTGGGCATTGGGATCCCATCTCCGGTCGCCTGGTTACATTGGACTCCCGGAGTCAACGACTGGGAAGACTGGCTCATTCACTCATATGATTGAGGCGTTGCTTTGATGCACGCCAGGCTTTTTACCTTCCATTAACTACGTACTGATGAGCAAGCCTTTGGCCACTAAGACCAAATTCTTGGTAGATGTACCCCAAGCTAGTAACCCCGCCGGAAATGGAACACAGGAACATACTCGATCCGCATTTGTAGTTGAACGTTAATTCGCTATCATTAACTGTATATGTCACCAGGAACCACGCACCCAGGCCTAATTACCTAACCTGCTCAATCTGGACATCCTCGCCCTCCCTCTTGCTATCATCCATATCAGCCGTCTTGGCCGCCATAGCAACGCTCGCATCCATGAACACCAAGTCCATTTCCTCAAGCGTCTTGCCCTTCGTCTCGGGGAAGAAGAAGATGTAACACAGGAGTGCAATGAAGTTGAACACGAAGAAGACATAGAAGTATTTGAAACCAATATCATCCAGCGCCTGCGGCGAGAACTGTGCGAACACCAAGTTAAAGGTCCAGTTCGTGAATGTCGTGATCGAATTACCCTGGTTACGAATATCCACGGGGAAGATCTCCGCTGGGTAGACCCAGGAGATGCAACCGAGGGGGGTGTAGAAGAGACTGAAGACGAAGTTCATAGCGACCATGGCGCGAAGCAGGTTCGGGTTAGTGGCGTCCCAGTGTTGCGAGAGAGCGGCATTCACGACGAGTGCAAGACCGCAGCCGGCGGCCGACAAGATGAGTGGCTTGATACGACCGACCTTATCGAGAGCCCAGAGACAGATCGTGGCATAGACGATGGACAAGGCGCCGGAGATACCGATGATCATGAGCGAGGTTTGGTTTTCGATGCCGAGCGACTTGTAGATCATGGGGCCGTAGTAGTTGATAACGTTGATACCGGAGAGGACGCCGAAGGCTTGCACGCCGCATCCTAGGGCCAGACGACGCCGCCAGGACGGTGTGGTGAGAATAGACGACCAGGTCACTTTGTGGGCGGCACGCTCGGCATTGATGGCGTCCTTGATCTCTTGGAACTCGACAGCCACAAGATCCTCGCTGTTTGGAGTGCCGCCGCGGAGCTTGCGTAGTGTTTCGAGCGCTTCGTCGTGACGGTCCTTCTCCATGAGCCATCGGGGGGATTCGTGGAGCAGCCAGATGCCGAACATGAGGACGATACCGGGAACGCATTGGAAGGCAAGAGGGAAGCGCCCTATGCTCTAGTTAGTATGATACAATGAGAATCCGCGGATATAACGTAGTCCTACATTGGAATGCGCCGTCCACGAACGACGTCCCGTATCCCAACCACTGTGCGACGAGAAATCCCCAACTCAACATCCACTGCAGCAAGCCGGACATGGCACCACGGTACCTCGTCTCTGACAGCTCACCCGCGTACATGGGGATAATGGAGGTCATAATACCCACGGCGGCTCCAGCAATAAACCGCCCGATGATAAGCATGCTCATCGACACGGCACCTGCTTGCAGGGCACACCCAAAGACAGACACCGCCGACCCGAGGAAGATGGAGCGTTTCCGACCCAGCCAGTCTCCAAGAATCATATTGATTATTGTACCGAGAATGGCACCTCCTTGGAAGGAAGAAACCACCCCGCCAGTCACGGTATTACTGGGGTTGTTGAAGTAGTCGATGAAATGCTCTTGGGAGATCGTCGAGGTGATAATACCGCTGTCGTAACCGAAGAGGAAACCTATTTTGTCAGAGGAGAAAGAAAGGATTGTAGATGGGAGACTCACCTCCCGTGGCCAGGAAGATGGCCGAAAGGAACGTCTTAATTTTGGCCATTTTGGCGTCGTCGTGCCTCCTGTAGTGACTAGAAGCTGGACTGAAATGCTGCGAGTGAGCAGGAATGGAAATTATATAATTCCAGGCTTGAAGTTGCTAGTTCTCCTGCCGATCGAACGAGCTCAACGAGAATATATACGGAAGACGTGACCGACCCCGGAATCCCGTTCTACCCCGGATTTAACCCGCTTGGGCTGGTCGAACCGCAACGCACCTCCATGTCCGCTAAAGGGACAAGATACCCCGAAGACCGAGATGGCCGAAGAATGGCCATAAAATCGGTAATCGCCACGGCAGCTGGACTTGAGGAGACTTGGCTATTGTGGCGTCGAGCTAATTTGAAACGGGTCCTTCGCTTAGCAGTCTTGGGTTTGACTTCCTTTTCTACGGAGTAGCTTGTCTGTTGGGCTGAATTGTTACGGGATCCCAGGTTCTTACAGAAGCCGACTCTTTATTTTCAGTTTGTTTGAGGTATATGGAACTCCCGCGTTCCATGCGTTCTGAATATTCGAATATGGATGCTGTCAGAAAAACAGGGTCATGTTCGTTGGATGGATGGTTCATTAACCTGCACTAAAAAGTCTGTCCCGAAGGCAACCGAGAGGTGGATATTCCGAGTTCAGCACCACCCTCCGTGGTCAGTGATTACGGGATAGAGAGATGTACCAATGGCCCGAGCCACTGTCCGAGCATCAGATGACATTCTGGGGGAGCAATCTCGGTCTAATTCAGCTCGAATACCCCGGGCATTCCCCCACATCGGATATCCCGACGACATTGTGGGCCACTTTCCGACTATCGGACAATAACTCACTCAATTATTGGCTGAAAGGTACGACAACTGAGACAGTACTTGTCTGCTTATGGGATGGTTTTGTTGGAGGGTGATATTAATTCTCGTGAACTATGCCTTTTCTATCAATCAGGTTATGGCATATGAGTAAATGTCTATCGCTATCAGTCTAACCCACTATTCCCGCACAGTGATCGAATATACCCCATGCGACAAGTCGACATCATGGCTATACAATTTTCCTTCGCTGTTTCCCTTCTTGACAACCTCCGCCTTCCTCCCTTCGGGAACCCTAACCACGCCCACGGTCCCGAACGGCACTTTCACATCCAGTTTCACCTCACCATCTCCCCTCGTAAATTCCACTGCAATCACTCCATACGGGCACTCCACGCTGCCCTTAACATGCCCAAACTCCGCTGTATAAGGCGGGTCAATCTCGAACCGCCGGTACGCATCCTCGAGGGTTCTCAATCCCAACACAGCACGGTAGAACCACTCATAAATTGTGCCAAGCATGTCATGACACTTGCTACGGCACTCGTCTTGCCAGAATTCGAGCAGCGTTGTCTCCCCGCGGCGTAGGAATCGCATGTACGACGGGTGCTCTTCTTGCCTCGCCATTTGTAGGACCAGATCCGGTCGTTTGGCGTCCGCAAGCGTGCTGAAGAGGAACGGGAGCCCGATCTCACCCGCTCGCATGCGCCCGTCGCTGGTGTCGGCGAGGAACGCTTTCATGACATCCTCGCGATGCGCGTCAGAAACAAGTCCAAATTGTAGGGCCACACCTTGGTTAACTGCTGTGCGGTCCCGCGCAGGGTAGTTATCGAGCGAGGTGTAGTATGCGTAGCCATATTCCGACGTATCGGTCACCAGAAGATGCTGGTTATACACGGTGCGGACTCTCTCTGCCCAGCGCGAGTACTTTCCCGCTTCATCACTCAGGCCTAGTTCTCTGGCCATGCCCTCTACGCAGCACAGACAGCGGTAGTAGACGGCTGTTTCGATGTTCGCTTGGTGGTTTCCGAAGGCAATATCCCGACCCCAATCTCCGAGACCGTGTTCGATCAATCCGCCCTTTCGCTCTTTTTTTTGCATATATTCCATGTAGCGCACGGCTGCAGGGTACACCCTCGGGATGACATGCGTAGAACCGTAATACTTGCGCAGGATATCAGGCAGCAAACAGACCGCGCAGCCCCAGGTAATTGTATCATGGAGCGGGCCACACATGTAGCGAATCTCTGGGGCCATGGTGGGAACCAGACCACTTGGCTCTTGGGCGTCCAGAATGTCATCCAGGATCTTGGTATACAGGGATTCCATATCGCGAACATACTGCGTCGCGGGGGCGAGCAGGTGCGTGACTTCGAGCCAGCCGAATTTCTCGATCTGCGGACAATCCGTATGGTAGCTGAAGAGGTTGCTGCTAAAGGTCCAGTATAGAGCATTCAGCAACGCGTTAGTGTCCTCTTTATCGGTCGTCATCGTTCCCAGGTTTCTTGCGCCGGAGGAAACATGGCGGCCCACAGCAGAGTGTATCACAGGAAGTCTATCGTTAGCGGAAAGCGACACACCCTCCACCTGGATATACCGCGCACTCGTGAAACTGAAGTCAGGTTCCCAAGTCTCAACACCTGAGCCCGAGAGGTAGAATTTCGAGTAAACGCCTGTCTCGAACTGCTTGAACAGCGGGTCAGGCATCAAGACCGTTCCGTCTTCTTTCACAGTCTCCGCATACCGAATGATCACTTCCGCTCCTGCAGGCCCACTCACTTCGATCTTGACCATTGTCGATGCATTCTGGCCTAAATCATAACAGACTGTGTCCTTAGTCGGCGAATATACCTTCACCGGATGGAACGTATCATGCAACACAACCGGTGGCTGAGACTGATAGTACAGGAACCCCCGCGGGCCAGTCAAAGGCTTGGCAGGCGCCCATTGCTCATCATCAAAGCTGACATTATCCCAACCGGCAGGATAAGCGCGTCTGTCGTGCGTCTCGGAAGCATAGATATTTGCCAACGTGGTCGCGCTCTTCCGCACTTTCCAGGAAGGATCAGAGATCATAACCGCATGCGACCCATCCTCGTAGAAGGTATGTAACTCCCCGAAAAAGCACAGCTCGTTCCCATACCGCACGTACGTATTATCCTCATACATGGGCCAGAAGAACCGATCGCCCTGATCGCCCGCATAGAACCCATTCCCGACATGCGCGCCCAATATGTTCTCTCCGGCCGACAGGTGTTCCGTGACGTCGTAGGCCGTGAACTGGACCCGGCGATGGTAATTCGTCCAGCCCGGATCCAGCACATGAGCGGAGGCCGTGGATCCGTTGACAGACATATTGAAATGACCGAGGCCGGAGGCGAAGAGAATCGCGCGCACGGGGCGGGCAGATAATTTGAACGATTTGCGCAGGTAAATGGGCTTGTCGCCGCCGTCGCCAATCCAGACGGCCTTCCACCTATCGTGCTCGTTTTCGAACCATGTGCGGAAGATCAGGCTGCTGTGTGGCATGTACGTCTGGTTCATGCTGTAGGGAGGGAGGAGACGTGAGCGAGGATAGGAGGTAAAGAAGTGGTTCATGGCGCTGAGATAGACATTTTCGGATTCATCCCAGACTGTGACGCGCCAGAAGTAGCTCGTTATGGACTCGAATCCGCCAGAGGGTTTGCAGAGGATATTGCGCTGTTCAGCGCTGGTGACCTTTCCGGTGGTCCAGAAAACGCTCGTCTCTAAGGGAGCCTCTTGGTTGAAAGTTGAAGCATCCTTCGAGATGGTGATTTCGTATGCAGATTGAGTGTTGGGTGCATCGCTGGTGATTGTCCAGTAGAAACGCAACTCTTCGGCGTCGATGCCGAGCGTTTCATGGAAACCGTGAATTCCACAACGTGTGATTTTCATTTTGGCTCCCTTTTTGTCTCTCTTTTGTTTGGGCTCCGTGTGTGCGAACGCGCCGGATAATGGTGGGGGTATATTTATTGACCCGCGGGGAAGTTATTCGGGGTGCATTATGCCGGGAGATACCCCGGGTTTTCCGACAACCTAGTTAGCATTAATAACAGTTTTCACACACTATCAACCATCCCATGGGCCCTTTAGTTAGGGTGGTTACCACGTTTCTGGAATCGCGACTAACATAAAACCACTCATCTTGGCATGGTGGTCTAATTGGCGGCGTCGCTTGACGAAACAGCGGACCCCTGTCCTACCAGGTGGTAGAGCAACAACTTACCGCATTGCTTTCGAATATATAGTTTTCACCATGGGACTGAGCAAAGTGTGGTGGAAGGATGAACCTGCATTGAACTCTTGAGCACACATTTTGTATAGGCATATTTGTTCAAAACTCTGCACAAAAACATGGCCAGCGGACAGACTTGGCGGCGGGTAAGCATTTAACCGGATAGAATCAGTGGGCGACCAAACGAGGGTGGATACTGGGGCCATTTTGACCAATTTACTTGACTCCGTATCGTCCCAGTAGAGACTCGGACCAGCAATCGAAATTCCCAGGATATGGGTGCCAAAAAAGTATTACTACTCATGCCCAAACATTCCATTAATTAGTTTATCAACTTCTTGACGAAAAGGAAACAGGGAATCTTACGTTCGGAGTCAATTTCCGTCAGCTCTTACTCAAACGAGGGTAAAATGCAGTCCTAGAGAGCCCGAAAGTGTCCACCTGGACGCCGAGACTTAGGCCTACACATCAAAGCGGACTTGTTCCACAGAGTATACGAATTCCTCCAATTCCTGTTTCAGCTTTCCTGGCAAGGCCCCAATCGAAGCTCAACTATTCCTTGCAAGGATAGGCCGAATTTCATTGTACACTATTCTTTGATCTTCTCTCCTGGACAATTTGCAGGTGACCATGTCCTTTGATGTCTTTGCAGGTGTTGAAAGTGGCGAATGAGACTCAGCTCGTCTGGGCCGAATTGAACAGCCTCGCCGTACTTGCTGTGGATGGCCCGTTTCGATGCTCAGATTTACTTTAACATTGGAGTGTTGGCGAGTAATTTGGTACGCTATTATTAATCTGGGCCCTAGAGTGTGTCCTCGTCTATGCCAATAGGCCTTTAGAACAATAACACCCAGAATGGAATCAGAGAATCATGTACACCCTAACGCAGGATGATCTATGTCATCTCCTTACAAGTGATTGTAAAGATTTCCTCTACATATTCCTTGATACGTTATCTGTCTCCATCACACTTCTACGATATCCCATTGGCTGAATATGCAGCCAAAGCTGGTATGCTTTCTTTTCATTCCTAGGTCGATCAAAGTGGCAACATGCACATACCCTCATCATTTTCTTCTCAGTTGATAATCGCTGCGTTGAAGATTTATTCAAAATAATTAAAGCTTTTTACCGTTCTTGATAATTTAATGATTTCACCCTTGTTGAGCACCTAAAGGCTTGTGATCTCATCTTTTGTGCGCTATAATAGGCCCGATGCTGCGCACCCTAGGTCTTGCACAGAGGGCTCCTCCATACCTTGACTGCAGCGGCCGTCCCAACTCTACCACGTGAAGCTCCCTTTTATATGCCTAGGGACGACTCTTGGAAAGGCAAAAACTCCGGTTATATTATAGACCACCATCCAGTTAAGCTGCCTTCAGTCGTCCCTGGTGCCGAGAGTCTACTTGCTGCACATCAACTATTATTTGTGACTCGAAATGCAGCATTGCACAAGATGGCCCCTGTCGCTATGGTTGTCATTCCGGAGAATCCGCATTCCAACTGGGTCCTTCGTGCAAGATAGCCTACAATGCGCCCGATATCAACTGCTCTCCTTCCAATGGACTCCAGTGCTGGTTTCTCTGCGGCGATTATCGCACCCAAAGATAGTGCGGTGCATGATATAGATGACTATGACCTAGAGATGGAAAAGATGGAAGAAAGCGGAGTTTTGTCCGGTCAATCTGGCCTAAAGAATCTAAGCTTCATTCTTGGCCAATCCTTTGTCCCAGGTGTTAACGGTCGAGAGGATATCTAAATTGATGTCTCTCAACAGCATAAATTTATGTAGTAGAAGTCTTTGGTGGTTTTTCATGTTACTCGAGCAACGAAACCTTGTCTATTTATCGAGAATAGGTAAAACAGCCTTTCCTTCGTCTGCCTGTCAAAACGCCTTACATAGTGAGTACTTTCAGAGTCAAGCACGTTTCTATGATTATCACCAGTTCCCTTTTGAAGCAGCTAGATCCAGCCGTTATTACGCCATCCAATCAAAATTTAGCCAAGCCATTCATGCTCCAGAGGTCAAGGCTTATTCTTCTATGGCCTGAGTCTGACAATCCGGATTTCCTAGTATTAAGGGCTGCACCGCCCTAGTAGGGTGCACGAGGCTGTAGTGCTGGGGGCGGAATGGTTAGCTATTTGTTGCAGAATACGAGGAAGTGTCCAATTACGGAGCTCAGGTGGATTCATAATGCTTTTCTCATCGGCATTTCGTACAGATGTTTGTTAATGTCAGGGAAAAGCGCATCGCTCGACTCGATTAAGGTCTACCATCGGGAGTCCGTCCGACGATGGCGTATGCAAAGGATTGGCTGTATGCTATTTGAAATCGTTCCGGTATTCCACGACGTCGCGTCTCTTTCAAGACCCTTTCCCTTGAAGAAACTCCAAAGCCAAACCGACCCCAAGGCTCTAGGTAGCGAATAAGATATGGCCCCATCACCGCCCGGTGGAGCATCAAACATGCCGATCCCCCTTAGAAGTAAGTCTGACGATTATCTGGTTTTAGTAAACCACTGCGAAGCCTAATTGAGAAAAAAGGTTACATGCAAGTCAACTTGCATATAAAAAGGTCTGTTTCCCTCTTCGTTCAGTGCTTTTTCTTTTGCTACGTTCACGCAACAGATCCAACAAAATGCCTATCCGAACTGCTCTTGCCCTCTCCCTCCTCTCCAGCTACGCCTGGGCCGACTCTTGGCAAGTCATTGACAGCGACTTTCCTGATCCCAACGTGATCCAGACGGATGATGGATACTACGCGTTCGGGACGACGAGCGGTGGTAAAAACGCACAAGTCGCACATTCGTCTGACTTCAACACCTGGGATAAGCTGGATACCGATGCTCTCCCCGGTCCGTTCCCCGACTGGGTGAAAGACGATTCGCATCCGGGCATTTGGGCGCCGGATGTTATCCAAAGAGTACAGTTTCTCTCTTCCCTCTTTTATACCATGCGAATTAATTAGTCTATAGGATGATGGATCATTCGTCATGTACTTCTCCGCGGCGGCTCGCGAAGACGACAGCAAGCACTGCCTCGGAGCCGCAACATCGGACACGATCACGGGACCCTACGAGCCCTCATCCGACTCGCTCGCCTGTCCTCTTGACCAAGGCGGCGCGATCGACGCAGCCGGGTTCAAGGACTCCGACGGGACGTTCTACGTCGTGTACAAGGTCGACGGAAATAGCCTGAACGGGGACGGAACGACTCACCCCACACCCATCATGCTGCAGAAGCTTCAATCCGACGCCGTGACTCCTGACGGAGACGCCGTGCAGATTCTCGATCGCGACGACAACGACGGACCTCTTGTCGAGGCGCCTTCTCTCGTCAAATCTGGCGATACGTACTTCTTGTCCTTTTCGTCGAACATGTACAACACCAAGAAGTACGATGTTAGTTATGCGACTGCCGATTCCATCGGCGGACCGTATACCAAGGCAACGGCTCCGGATGCCCCCTTGCTGGTTTCTGGGGATCCCAGCAATGTTGGAGGTTTGGGAGGTCCCGGCGGCGCTGATTTCCGAGAAGATGGAAAGGCTATTTTGTTCCATGCTTTCAATAATGGCGAGAATCTGGATGAGGGGAGAGGGGTTTGGGCTGCGAACATCAAGATCGAGGATGGAATCATCAGTGTTGACTAAATCGCATACTGCTCCTGCAATTATATATCTTTGGGAAATAGAACGACCTTCAAAAGACAATCTAACTTGTCAAGCTGATATGTGATTAGTCAACCCGTACCTAAGTTAGTTAACTATTTACAGAGATTGTTATTAAGAATGGTATTTATTGAACTAAAATATCAAGGAGGAAGAAGCCTTTCTCTTCCCTGGCGGCAATAACCCCGAGGTTTTTCAAGCGCCAATGGCCACTACCAATAGAAAGGGGAAACGATTCGAATATCCCTCACCTTTCCGTTATCCGCGTGTTAATGTCGTTTATTATTACCAGCTCACGCCCGGCCAAATCGAAAAAGCGCAAAGAAAGAATTGACAACTGCAGGATTGGCCTCCGGCCCCGGAGGGATATGATATCAATATTTGAAGTAGTCGGAAAATTATTTAATTCGAGTCTTACGCCTTAATCACTCGTTCAAATTGCCCGATCGATGTATGTTGCCGCTTATTCTAGCATTATATCCTACAACTCAATATTTTCTTATAGAAGCTAGCGAAGGGTTTTGGTATAGAAACAATACTCACTGCCGACAGGCGATGGGTGGACCGTAGGATCCCGGAGGCCACGGATAACTCCGTGTGCTTTGGGGATGGTATTTGTTGAGGGGCTGAGAGATGCGGGGATTCAAATTGATGTGGGCTTATTGAATGAATGAGAGATATGAATCTTCAGTCATTTAATTGTTCGTCTTCATGAGGACTGGGATTGTAGTGTGCCCCTTGCGTGGAGTCTTAGGTTGGCTGACGGTGATGTGGCCTGGGATTGTGTAATCCAGTAGATGTGGGAATGGAGACAATTACAGTCATTGAATAGTTGGTAAGGATACTACCATATTGGCCGTTTCATATTTGTCAATTCGTTGAGTGCTATTGTTGCTACCTTCCTAGGTTCTCATGGTTGGATGCCTGTACTGTAGATATAGGGATGTATCTTGACGACTCTTTCAATCATTCAGGATGCAAGGGTCTTTACTCAACACTTGTTATTCGGGAATTAAGGATATGAAACTTTTCCTTGGAAGGGTTTATGGCTAACTTGAGGGGGAGATCTGTTGACAGGAAATCCAAAGAGCATGTTGGATGGAATTTTACGCGACTCGAGAAAATGACGAAAGGGTCAATTGCGTGTAGTTGTAGTCGCTGACGAGCGAATCCTAGAAGATACCAGGTACATGCTTAAAAGGAGTCTTTGAAAGTTTCATCCCTTCCTCTTTGGAGACGGCAAATCCAAATTGGATTGGGATCAGTTTGAAGAATCTATTCAGGGAGTATGGTGGGCTATACCTCAGGCCTCAGTTGACAGCTTAATGATTCTATGCCGCGCCGGCTTGAAGCTATATATCGGGCACAGGGAAGCTATACAAAGTATTGAATTGCGTTTCATGTGCATGTATTCAGAGGTTCTAGTTATTATTAGTTGTCGAAATAACTGTTTTTGTTGTTAGGCAGAACTATATATTTGCGGGTGCGGCCAGACTTTTCACTTATATTGTAAGTCTAAGGAATTTTGAAGAGACAATGTCCTGTACTACACTACTTCCAATATCCTGAGAATTTAGAGCAAAATCCCTTCTCTACGCCACAAGCAAGCACAATTCGGCGCAAGTCATGTACACAGTGCGTGCCAGACAAGACATGATGCAACCTGCAGCGACCCAGTTGCTCGCGATGCACGACGCGCGGAATGGCTTGCCAATATCCCACCCCGAGTTCCGGTGCCACATCGGCCAGCAACGGCGTCCCGCAGGTTCCGGTACTAAGTGCTAGCTGTATGGCTTGCATATGCCCTCGCAGACACCACTTGTGCAAGTAGCCGGGGTGGGGCCATTGTCGGACTCCGTATTCTCCGGCTTAGAAGACATTGACTTTAACTACTTAGATATATTGTGGCCTGGGCGTCGGGTGGATGACCTTGGAACAGCCCAGTGATCAACTACGGTCAGATGAATCAGAACCTAAGAACCCCTGAGGTCATATTTCCTTGGTTAACTCCAGTGTTACGGCCATCCCAGACCCCGCAGAGTGCCTCCGCCGCGGATCTAACGTACAATCTAACTCAATTCTAGTTCCGCGAGCAGTCCTCCAGGCAGTTGTTATTTACGCCATAATTCTCCTCTTTCTATCAAAAGGCACACTCTGGAAACTCCCCAAAGACAGCTCCATCTTCCACAAAACGCAGCGCCCTGTGTATCACGTCATCGCCACAGGCCTTTTTTTTTTTTTTTCAAGAAGAAAGAGCGCAAGGTCTACCATCCTTCTACGCCTGGCTACATGTAACGTCTAAGCGCCGGGCCGTGTTTTCTCTATATCTACACCAATGGGCATACTCTGTTTTCCACGGCACCCCGTCGTCCGACTGCAAAGACCTCGGGTTCATGCCTATCCCTGGCTTGATCTTATCAAACTCTCCCTGCAGCTATCCCTGACCACCCCACCTAGCCAGCCATCGAATGTATCGTGTGTTCCACCCGCGCTCATCTTGCGCCTCCCAGAGCATCTTTGCCGCAGAGGCCGTGATGGACGCGAGGGCGGAGAAGTGATTAGAAGAGATGGACGAGTTTGGTTTTATTATGATTTCGATTGGTGAGTCGTTTGCATCTAGAGTTTGGTTTGGTATGCTAATCGAGTCAGTCAATGCGACCGATTATAAACCGTCTCTGTTTGGGACGTTGGTGCACTGTCCTGTATTGTCTACTCAAGGTTGAAACCCGCGATGATAAGTTGGGATATAAACAGAGTTTAGGAGTATCAAGATAACCTCACAATATCTAAAGGATTGAGTCAAACGATGACTCCGTTACATGTTTTATGAACCCTCTCTGCTCTGAAACCCCCTAGAGTAGGATATTGACAGAGGGGAACTGCGCTGAATAGCGTGATTAGTGATGGACCACCACGAAGCTAGTGTTCGAGGAGGGTCAGTTCCCCATAATGCAAAATCAGGTGTTACAGGGAAGTCGTCTATCTGATCTCTTTCTGAAAATGTGCACTGGTATGTGGGCTTAGTGTGGCTGAGGGCCGAGCCTTGCTCTAGGTCTCGGGACAAAACATTCGGGCCAGAAAAGGCCACTGGGAATTTTTACATTCACGAGGCATATTAATGGGCTCAAATGTCGCAAAAAGTCTATTTCTGTTTTCTTGAACCACTCACATCGAGTCCTGTTCTGCGATGATGAACGATAGAGGGGTCTAGGAATAGCCAAATAATTCGGCCGAGAGGTGCGATCACACAATCGATGACAAAAAAAAAAAAAAAAAAAAAAAAAAAA